>VZTX01051095.1:71818-98955 GCA_013400915.1 Pardalotus punctatus | reverse complement strand
GGAGGTAAAGTTTAAAGTCACTGACTCCAAGAGGGTAGAAGATTGTTGTTTTTGTCTACCTCTAACACATTCCCACTCAAAATTTAATACTTTTGTTATCTAAAAAATACTTGATCTCATGCAACACAGTTCAGATCATAATCTCAGAAGGCAAAATATAGGAATAATAAGCCAGATTCAGTGCTCTGTTCCAAATTATTTCCAATTTGAAGTCAAATTATAGCAATGAGGGAAGAGTGAATTCAGCTATTGTCCACTTTATTAAGGATTCATTCTTTTTTACAACTGTAGGAACAATCCCAGAAAAGTCCATCAAATTGACTACCTCCTAACAATTGCATTAGATTGAATATCTGTTTTGATTTTCTAATTTTATGGGAAGGGTTTTGGATTTAATTTGCTCTGGGTACCTAAGAAAAAGGTCAGTGATAGTGGGTAGTAAAAACTTTTTAAATTACTTATTCATTTGTACAAGTTTTTTCTCGTATCATCGCTATTCACCCATCTAAATCTGTGACACTTTATTTGTTCTGGGCTCTGAGCAGCTCATGTTTCTTATGTTTTACTTCTCTCTAGCTGGGGAGGTCAAACAGAGCAACATTTAGCCAGAGCACTGAGGCTCAAAACTTATGGAATAAGCTCCGTCTCCTTCAGCGTTATGTTGCCCTACTCCACGCATTTTACACTTTCCTGTAGAAGTGATGTATCTTCCATCTCTGTTACTTCTTCAAGAACACTTCTGAGCAGCCCTAGTGAAATTCTTGCATCTACAGCAGTGAACAAGGCAGAAGAATAGAGGCGATCTGAGACAGTCTGAGAAGAGCTAGGAATATCTTTCCTTGTCCCTGAAAATAGATGCTTTTGTCTTGGGTAAAATAACACAGTGTTATAATCCTCATCTGTGCAAGGTCGCTCCTTGTCCAGATCTATTTTAAGGATCATTTGGCCCTTTAGGTCTGTTTGTTTGCTTTTTCCCCTTGGGTATGGTGTGATTAGATATAACCTGACCTCTCCAGAAAACCATTCCTTAATGTATTGATAAGCAGCCTTGTTAATATTTTGCTTTTACATTTCTTAGGGGAAAAATTGTCATCATATTTTACCAACATAATCAGTAGAGAAGGAACAAACTAACAATATTTAGACAGACATTTTCTACTTAACTGCAATGGGAACAACTTTAACAGTTGTTCTATAAAGACCTTAAAATTCTTTATCACTTTTCTCTTTTTATTCACTTTCATGTTTTGCATCACCCAACTTACTACTTCTAAGCTTTTGCTTATTGTTTTACAAGGGGAAAAAAAAACTGGCCAGGAAATAATCTGTTAACACCCTGGTTCTCATTTGAGATTATTTGCTGACCAGTGAGTCAGCAAAAGAACCAGGTGTGTTATTCTTCCTTCCTTTGAAAGTGAAATTTCTCTCTTTCAGTATGACTTAGGTGCTTGTTCCAGGCTGGTAGTCATTCAAACATTATTTTTATGGAGTAACACAGAAATCTCTGCAACAAAAGGAAATTAGAAGATATCACTGGCATTTAGTGATGAGCCAAAATAAAAGAAATCTGTGGTCTTATACTCCATATAGCCTTCCTGACTACAAAATAAATACATGGTGAGGAAAAAGAAAAAAGCTGAAAGGCAAGTGCACGGACCTTTTCATTAAGATGACTGAAAATTACTATAAATAGTCAAAATACACATATGAGGGTTAAAAAACTAATGGAAAGTTCTTGATCTTAGTAGCATTGTCTTCTATGTACATGCAGACTATCTCACTGCACTATAAAATTTTTATTGGATGTCTAATTTATTTTTATTTGGCACTTAGGTCCACAGTCAGTGTTCCAGATAACACTCAGGTACCTGAAACTCTTGTTTTGTTTTTTCTTCCTTCTATTTGTTGCTGTTTTGGNTGGAAAAAAAAAAGTTAGTTCAGTTGAAAAAGAAGAGTAAAAAAAGCTTTTGCCTGTTGTCAGCATCTCTAAATAAACTAGCAATTTGCACCATGCAGGAAATTAGCACCTTTCACAGCTCTAAATTATGAACCAGGATAACAGTATTTGCTATATTTGTAGAATGGTAACATTTTAGTGGTTTTTTTTACATTTAGATGGTCACTGAGACAGTTAACAGATATATAGCTCAGAAGCTGTATAAAATGTTTCGGCAAAGTCAAATGCTTCTCTGTTTGACTCCAAATGCCAATGTTCACTAAGTAAAGCTGTGTTTTCAGTTAAAAAGACAAAAAAAAAAAAAGAAAAAAAAAAGGGGATTTCTGTTATTGTGGATAGAGGCAATTTTTAACTTTATTTTGAACATTTCCAGTGGTTTCAACTCAGAAGGCCAAAGAATGAGTCCCTGCTGCATTTCCAGCAAAGATAAGAACCTCTGATTATAAAGTTGCCTTCTTCCAAGATGACTGACACAAAACTACCCTCTGGCACTGTCTTTAGCTGAACCTGGAGAACAAGGTAGGGCAACACACCCGAAGTGTGGACAGGGGTGCACAGCCATGGGCACCCTCCTTTGATCTTCACTCAGACGTCCCACCCAGTCTTGGGGCAGCAGAGGGGTTGGCTGGGACCCTTCTTTGAAGAGGTCAGCTCCTGTGCAGAAAGGACATTGAAGGCTAATCTCCCATCTGCCATTGGCTGTCAAGCATCAGCTCAGCGATGACCCACAGGAGATTTTGCCTTCACCCTCTCCGTCACATAAGTTCCTTTGTAAAGAATGGCTGCAACTGTAGCATCAAATGAGGTTGCTTTTTATTTCTTTCTCCAGTCAGATCCCCTCATCCAAGGAGCCTTGCTGGACTTAATGGGACCCACTCATCTTGTATGACACTCTGCAGTGTAAGGGAATGACAACATTGTAAACAGGAATAACCAAATCATCTGGCTGTTCCAAATCAGCAATTACATGAAACAGTGTTGTGGTTTGACTTAGCTGGACAATAGGTGCCCACCAAATCACTCTATCCCTCAACCTCCTCAAGAGAGCTGTGGAAGAATATACAATGAATAGCTTATGGGTCAAGATAAGGACAGGGAAATCCCTTACTAGTCATGAGAAAAATAGGCTCAACTTAGGGAAGTTAATTTAATTTGTTGTCAATTAAACAGAGTAGGCCAGTGAGAAACAAGAAGGTGTTTTTAAGTGCCTTAACCTACCCCTCCCAGGCTCAACTTCACCTCTGACTCTTCCACCTCTTGCTCTCCAGAAGTGAAGGGGTAATAACTGAAGTTTGATTATCTCTTAAAGGGGTTAAAATTGTCAGCTGAAACCTTTTCTTTAGATAAAATACTCATTTGGGTTGATTCAAACAACCTCTCAGTTCATGTAAGTATTTCAACTGGAAAAAAATTTCATGCCAAAACATGTTAGCTGAAAAACTTTAAAAAAAATTTCAATATTAATGATACACAAATTTGATTTTAATAATTTTTTTAAAAAACCCTAAAAAAAAAGACTTGTATTCTTTTGATGGAAACCATTCTGCACAAGCAAATTCAATAATTAACTCTGCCCCAGCCAAAACCAACGCACACACAGAGTCACACACTCCCCAAGACAGTTTTCTGATATCCATTAAGAGCCAATATTAGCAAAGTCTACAATAAACTGCTGGAAGACAGAAGGCAAGGTAACTCTTCAATGAGCTCTGTTCTCCCACTCACAAATCAGTTCAGTTCCCTGAATTTTTAAAAAGCCATAACAGATATAATCAAAATCACTGTAGGTAAATAAAAAGCCTCATGATTGTGTTGGACTGTATATGAGTTTACATAGTAAAAGCATTCACCAAAATGATGTGTTAGCTCTTTGTCCTTCGCATAATTATTTTTGTCCATTTTTTCTGTCTTCCTCACTTTCTCTTGTTCTTCTGCAGTGTCTTTGCCCACGTGGATGAAGGTGATATCATAAAACTTTAATAAAGATGCGGTTGCTTTTATCACTATTATTCTATTTGTATTTATAAATATCCTTGCACGTTTCAGGTATTCCAAGACATTATTTGAGGTCTTTAACAAAGAAAAGCTACTCTTGTGTCTTTGCTAAACCAGTTTGTTGATAACAAACAGATTTTAACTAACATTTGGACTATCCATGATTTCAAACACACAGATGGAATCAATAGCTGTTTGCTGTGTAACAGAATATGTCTAACATAACAAATATGCCCAGAATGTAAAACAAGAAGAGAAAGTAAAGAATGCAGAAAATGAACTTGAATGAGTCAGATAATAATGTTTACATACCACTTTGTGGTTGCCTTAGTCCTTTTAAACAATAAAAACATTTCCATGAGAAAAGAATTTCACATAAATGAAATAAACTAATTTTCAAAGTCAGCTAAAGAAAAGAGTCACAATAACATATGCATGATACCTTATAAGTAAACATCTCTGGATGTTGTTCAACTTAAGACAAACAAACAAACAAAGCCCAAACCACAAAACCCCCTGGTTTTGTGCAAAAATCTGTTAGATATACAACCCAACAGCAAGTTTGCAACATCAAAATTCCTCAGCTTTGGAACTTTTTTCAAGCTTCTTATTATACTTGGGTACACTTTTTGGTAAGGTGATCACATCCTCTAGATCCCAGACTAGTCTACACATTTGGAATATCTGAACCCTCTGGAGTCTGATTTCAGTGTTGAAGGAACTCTTTGACCTTTTACTTTTACTGGGCAAAATTCAACTGCTTGAATCTGAACTTGTCACATCACTCGAAAGCTCTTGGATTGAAGTGTTCTGATTTCACCACCATGTACCAACAGATACAGCGCCCACAGGGACTTGGGAACTTTTCTTTAAGTCTATTTGTATAAATTAGTATTTCACAACTACAATGTATTCAATAATTTGTTTTTTGTTTGTTGATGAATTCATATAAAAGAGTACAAAAAAGTAATTAAGCTTTTATAAAAGTATCTTTTCCACAGATGGAACTATCATATTTACAGTTTAAGGTAATAGCTCTGCAGCTTAATACACCCTAGGAAAAGAAATGACAATGCAGTATGAAATATGTATTTCCAGTGTCCAGGCATAAAAAATCATGGTTGTCTTATACTGATTATGGTAAGCAGACAGAAAATTTGAAAGTTAACTCTTAAAGGCATTGAAAATGCATTTTAATGGTTTAATCTTGAAGGAATGTTCACATTTCACATCTAGAAAGAAGGAAGCTGGATTTTTATGATGCATTTCTCAACAAAAAGTAGCCTCTATTGGCACAACTTTCTAGAGGAAAAATAAAGTAAAATAATGGTTACATAACATTCATAAAGCTGTGGAAAGGCATATGTTTCAAACTTAAATTTTGGAGACAGGTTATGGCTGAATTCAGTTTTCACTTTCAGATTTAAATATCTACTGAGCTGAAGGATCTAACTTTGCCATCACTTACTAGAAGATAGTAAAATAGGAAAATTCCAGGAACCTGTTTCTTTTATTTTTCTATCCTCTTTTAGCAATTTCAGGTATAAATAATTAATACACGCATGAGGGTTAAAAATAACTTAGGATTGAATCCATTTATATAGTAATCACGTACAATAATTTGTAGTACTACTTAATTTGTAGTACTACTCATGATATTAAAATTTAGTCCAATTTGTCACAGTGTAATTTTCTTTGCTCCCAGAGTAATTTAAAAACTCCTCCATCTTCTTGGCCTAGGGGAGAAAATAATTATTTACTCTCTCTCTTTAAAACAGCAGCATCCTTTATCAGTTTCACAATTAAATATGGTACATATAAAAATATGTGGGATTAAAATATTAGAAACTATCTGAAAAAAATAATATTTTTAGAGCCTATTCTGTACAGTATACTACTGAAGGGTTGCATCCCTCCTCTCTTTCTAAGCATGAGACTTCCTTTTCTTGCTGTTTTCTGTTTAGGGATATAGGAACACATGTTTTCTATTTAGACACTTCAGCAGTTACTGAAGTCTGGAAAAAAATTTCCAAAGCATTAATTATCTCCTTCAGATCCTGAGCTCATCAGTGCTGCAGTCAGTGTTGGAAGGCAAGATGTGAGCTTTAAAACAGCACAGCTGAAACACAAACCAGGATCTAGCTCAGTGCAACAGGAACCAAACCCTCACCTGAATACCACCCACAATATCAGATAAACCTTACAATCTCCAGAGAATCCCAGGTATCCCTTGCATGCCACTTCTGCAGCACCAAAAGTGATTATTTGTTTAACCAAGGCAGGCCCTAAGAATCAGCTTCATTTTCAAGAGCTCAGCTTTGCTTTTTAAGAGCCAGAGGTTTAAATTATACAGTGTTGTAAGGTAGACCAAGGGAATGGCACGTTTTGGTTTTGAAGTTGAGCATATGTTTCAATATACTGATGGACTGAAGGCTAATGAGAGATGGTCTCTCCCCATTGCAAATTGTTTGAAATTGCTTCTTATTCTTTCTTCTTCAGTATCTCAGAAAATATACTACTGGTCTGTTTAAAAAGTTTCAGGATTTAGATGGATAAAAGAAGCTACATGAAAGAAAACTGTAGGGTTGGCGAGTTTGTCATTTTTTTTTTCTTTCTCTCTGTAACAGAGACCCAAAAAAACACAGATTTTTTTTAACTTTACAGTGTCATTAACCTGCAATAAGAGGTTTTTAAACTTAAATTTGAGATCACTAAAATTGACCTTTGACTTTTTGATATTAAATTTATGATTAGTTCAATTATATTAAAAATCCATACAAAAGGCCATAAGGTTATGCTAATTTAGTAGGTACCTCTCCTGATAGTCTTAATTATGTTATTTTTCTATTCCAATGTAATATTTTAAGCTTCTGTAACATTAAAAAATGTTAAGGAACTATTTTCAGATGTCACTATGACCTTTTAAAATACCTAATCTAGCTATTTAGAAGCTTTATAATTCATGGGCTTATTTTAAAAGGAGTGTGGGAGGATAATCAAATAAAGTATTTTCGTACTGAGCAAAAGGAGAAGCGCACTAATTCTACATTAGTAAGCATACTTCTTATAGAAACCTGTCCTTCAGTACAATTGAATGCCACTGAATAGTGTGGTACCACAATACCACTTGAGTGCCCTTCAAGGTACCTTTATTTGTGGTTAGACATCTGTTTAAAATTCCTTCCATCAGATTATTTTTTTTTTCATTTATTTTTATGATCCACATACATGCTTCTGCAACCCTATTTTTCTGATTATGTGAAATATATGGCTGGTCCTAGTAGATTTTTATGCATGTTTACAGCAAAAGATAGCCATCAGACAGTGTATGAAGCCTGGACATAGGTTTTTGAATTATATCCATGGGACCCACATAGCTGCATGACTCAGAAATACACACAGGTGTCATGTGTAAAACATGTTTAACTCATCGACTTCAAATCAGATCAGAATTGTAAACGTGTTGATTTAATAATAACAAAATTAACTGGCAATTAGTGAAACATGCATTCAGGATCTACTTGATGCTAAACCAGATATACCACAGCACGAGACACAAGACTTAGACAAAGAGCTGCAGATTTTGAAATATTTGCTGTAACTGATCACCCAACATTTAAGCACACACCCATCCTCTCACAGGTTGTATGGGTTTCAGGCACAAATATCTCTCTGGGCACTCCCTACTTGCATCTTCCTCCCACAGGAAACACGGGTGTTCCAGTGCTGTGTGTGCCCAGAACGTCCCCTGCTGCACCCAAGCACATGCAGGGGAGAAACCTTCCTTGAGGGAGCACCTGGAGGTCCCTCCTGATTCCCCACCTGTCCCTGGGAACCAAGTGGGTGCCTGCTCCCTGTGCTCTCCCAGGGAAGAATGCCTAACTCAGCCTGGGCATGGTGTTGCAAATAATTTTCATGCTGCCATCTATTTGTTACTGGAAGTTTCACTGTCTAAAGTTCAAGAACCACTCTAAGATGGTTCCTCTGAGTATGAACTCTGTCTTTTCCGTGCAGGTTCACAAAAGGTAAGAAGAAAAGAAGTCCAGAGAAGCTCAAATATTGGAAGCTCTTAGGTTTTACCTTATTACTGCCTCTACACTTTGAGAACCTGGATTTGAAAAAACATTAGACCAGCCCAAGAGTTAAATAATCTTGCTGTGAAGA
This sequence comes from Pardalotus punctatus, assembly GCA_013400915.1. Lineage (NCBI taxonomy): Eukaryota > Metazoa > Chordata > Aves > Passeriformes > Pardalotidae > Pardalotus > Pardalotus punctatus. Next base: position 90,839 of record VZTX01051095.1, on the reverse strand, counting down.
CATCAAGGGGTGAAGAGCTGTCATCTCTTCAAATCTTTGTTTCCACCAGGAGGTTCCTACATGCATATAGACATATATATATATATATGCAAGTATATATACAAATACATATACAAGTAGATGTATATGTATGCATTCCATCCCATAAAACAACTTGTTTTTTTTTAAAAAACTCAGCCTCTAGCATTAGGTGGTATATTCTTCAGCACTTGAATGTTTTAGCATTATGAAGGCATTAATCAGTGGCAAACTGAGCTCTCTAAGTGTCACAATATGAGGCAGTTTCTTCTATTACCCAATCATTTTCACACTTTTTATTTCAGTATTCTTTCCTAGTTTTGTTTTTATCCATGCCATGAAAAGAAGAGATTGCCTCCTGGACCTTATCTGGTTTCCTGTTGGTCTTCTATGATTGCTCTATACATTTGAATCACAAAGGTACAGTGCAGACTCATTCTGAATTGTTTACTAAACATAAAAATAATTTTCCTAGTAGCTGTTTTCCAAAGTGTCACAAGTAAGACAAAGTAAGCCACAACTTGAAGTGGGCCTGAATGCTGGCATTCATTTAAAAATCAATGAGATTAAAGCTTTTAATATGTTTTAGGTAGTCCTGAAAGAAGGACGGAATTGGACTTGGTGATTCATATGGGTCCTTTCCAAGTCGAGATATTCTATGATTCCATGAATTATTTCATATGTTCACTTGTTGCCTCACACAGCACTAGGTCTTGACTTCACAGGGAGATCACTGTTGGTCTGGGGAGATCAGGCAGAAAATATTATTGATTCTTGATGTACAGCTGCTCAGAGTTACCTGTTTGAGGTGTCGTTGGCTAAAATCCTTGGACATCTGTTGAGGTTTGACCCTGGCCAAATGCCAGGGACCTACGTCTGCTCTCTCTGCTCTCTCCTGCTGCAGCTCTGCAGAGGAGAGGAATCAAACTAACACAAACACACTGGACTCATGAGTTGAGATGAGGCACTGGTGGGGAGGGGACGCACGAAAATATGAGCGAACAGGTGAGAAACTTAACTTGCAAAGTGATTTATTAACCTAACAGAGTCGAAGGATAAATGAGATGTAAAAATAAGCTCTTAAGACACCATTTCTTCACTCACCCCCCTTCCCTCTTAAGACACCATTCCTCAGCTCACCCCCTCCCTCCTTCATACAACCAACAGCTCCAGGGTAGGGGCAGGGTATGGGGATTTCCCTTTGGTCAGGATCAGTCCACCAGGGAGAAGAGCCCTCTACTCAGCCATGGGGTCCCTCCCACGACAGACAGTCCTCTGAGAACTTCTTTGGCGTGGGTCCAATCTCACGAGCAGCAGCCCGGCCGAAATCTGCTGCAAACACGAGTGCTTGTCCATGGGGTGCAGACTCCCGAGCCGAGGCCAGACTGTTTCCATCCCGGGGGCAAGGCCTTTCTCTCTCGTCCACAGCCTTTGCAACTCTCAGTCTCTGCTGGGACTCCCACTGGCTCACAGCTTCCTCCAGGCATCCCCCTGTTCTTCTGGCGTGGGCACCTCCCCACGGGCTGTGGGTGGATCTCTGCACCCCCATGGACTCCATGGGCTGCAGGGGGACCACCTGCTCCCCCCATGGTCTTCACCATGGCCGGCAGAGTGTTTTCAGCTCCGGCACCTGGAGCACCTCCTCCCCCACCTTCTCCACTGACCTTGGTGTCTCCATGTTGTTTTCCCTCACGTATTTTTACCTCCTCCTCCTCCTCCTCTGGCTAAAAAGAAGTGTGTGCCCCTGTTGTTTTGATTTCTTCTTAAATATGTTTTCACAGAGGCGTAACTAACATCTCGAATTGGCCCAGGTTTGGCCAGCAGCATGTCCATCATCTTCAGAGCCATCAGAGAGTGGCTCTGCTGGACAGGGTGAAAACCTTCCAGAACCTTCACGCAGGACACATAGGAGCCATCTTTGTACCCCTCCCTACCCACTAGCAAAAACTGGGCCAAGTAAAACCACCGCAGCATCCCCAGAATTTGACTCCATTCCTCTCTGTGAGTCTTCCTCCAGCTGGCATCTTCCTGTTCTTTCATGGCTTTCTAAGACCACCACTTCTCTTCAGGAACCTCTTCTGTACCTCTTCAGTATTGCCTCTTCCTTTCAGGCTCCAAGTCCCTAAGTCTATATGGAAAAAAACTTTGCATAAGGAAATGTCTGATCAGTTTCATAATTAATCAGCAGTTCTGTCCCATGTTGCTTTGTTAGCTCAAAAGTTTGGTTTTGGACATTCACCCCATTACACACATACACAGAACTGTATGCTGCCTGCACGTGGCATTCAAATTTCAGCTCTTTTTGTAACTATGAAAGAAAGCAGTGCCTGTACTGATGGTGCAATGTGTATGGCTGGTGTTCCTATCAGGTATTCGAATTTGCTATTAGTTGCCTTTAAATTTCATTTTGTTTAAATAAGTGAATTTCCCAAAACTATTCCATTCACATTATGTGATCCATCTCACCTAGTTTTAGCACTTTAAATAGGGGTTCTGTCTGAGACTGTACCTTCTATGTGTCCATGCAAACCATGTGCCTAAGCAGTCTTTATAAATATCTAGTGAATGAAGTTTTTGGAAATCAGACAAATATTCACTCACGCTGCTGTTGACACCTTCACTTGGGCACGTGAATTTTTTCTAGAATATCATGTCTCTGTTGATTATATCTTCATCCACAATAATCAGAACTTAGACAACTTTCATACTTTTGGAAAAGAGAACTATTGTCTGGCACATTAATTTATGTTGACATATAAATTTAAATGTCTTGAATAAAATCCTGTCCCACCAGCCTAGTGTATATTTATTATATCTTGTCCTTCTCTAGTCTGGATAGGAGGAGATGCCTCCAGAGAATGATTCATTCTGTTTGCTTGAGGATGAAGACACCATTCCCTCTTCCTTTCCTCTAATTGCAGAGAATCTAAAATAATAGTCTGAAGCTATGCAGTAAATTCTTAGATAATTAAAATTAGGTGGGTTCCTCTCTGTTTCAAAAGCATTGTCCTCTCAATTATTTACTGATTTATTATTTTTTTATGATTATCAAATTAGCTGGCCATAATTTACATATGTATGTGTATGTATATTTTTGTATATTTGAGATTCTTTGTTTCCAATATGTTTTTTTGTTCTTATTCAGCTAGTTCTAGTTTCTAATAAAAAAAGGTAATTGTAGGAAGACAGGTAGGTTACATAGAAGACTTCCTAATGCAAAGAGACTCATCCTGCAGGTTATTTATACTCTTGAAAAGCAGAGTTTGCCCAAGGGGATTTTATCAGGGAATCTGCAAATCATTACAGTTCAAATCTATGGCTGCTTTTTCCATCTTGTATGACATCCTGATACTAGAAGCCATGTGGATTGCAATTCATAGGACTGGAGAAATTTATACTTGAAAATGTCCCTCATATAAATCCTGCATTATATGGAAAAAAATTGTAGCAATTATGACAATTTTTGTTTGTTCTGGTTTTGTTTTCAAGGCTGATAAATAAGGATATTAAGTTTTATTATATCCCTTTCCTTAATAGGCTATCCAGTGAACAACTTTATTATTTAGAGTAACTGTCATAATAAAGCAGGATATAGATAAGAAATGAAGCCAAATATAAAATAGTCAAAGAAGACGAACAATAGTCCTTAAACAGGCATTTCTAAATGTGAGACATTGTGTCTTTAAACTCAGACTGAAATTTAGTTTGACTGCTGTTCTTACAGGAGTAAGCATGTCATCTTAGTTTCTGCTTCAGATTTGTCTAGGACTCCAAGTTGACATATTTCATTTTAATTAGGTATTGTATATCTGCTCTTCCGAAAGAAACATCAGTCCTCTACGTACCCAGACAACCTCTTCAGGTTACCTTGAGGTCAGCACCACAAACACACTGAGGGAAGAGCCATGACCTACATACAAAGCAGGCTCACTGCTGAGAGCACTGCAAGCAAAACTGAACACTGCAAAACTGAATCATGTTGCTTCAGGGATGAGGATCCAGGGATGAGCTGGGCCTTCCTCCCACACAGGCTAAAGAAGAGGAGCCATACAAAACTGGAGGAGGAATAGGGCTGAGGGAAGAAGGAAGGTCTTGGAGAGGCTCAGTTCTTTCTTTTGGTAGGCAAATTGAGACAGTTACAGACAGAATATTTCTGCAGGATGCCACCAACTCTTCCCCCGCTCTGAACAGCAGCAGTTAACCTCAACCAAGTCACACTGCAGTCCTATTTTTTTTGGTGTACACCATAGCCTGTGGATCCAGGTGACTATTAATTATGTGGAGCTGGCTCTGTCAACATCTGCATAGCGAGCAGCTATCACAAGGACTATCCATCTTACATGTCACAAAAAAATGCTATCTTTTTTTTCATAACTTCATTTATTCAATACCACATTGTACAGTAAAAATGAAAATTTAAAGCATAATATTTCCTGAGGAGACAATTATTTTATTTTGCTAGCAGGTTCTAGTTAGGATGAAACAAGTATTTTTGGTTTTCCAGGTCTGTAGCTTTCTAAGTGGCCTATAACTGGAACTGAATCCCAAAGTCAAAAATCAATTTGCTGTTTTGTAAAATAATTTCTAGAACAAAAAAATGAAGAAAGCTATTAAGTGTTTTTCAGAAATACATATTCAGAAATTCAGAATTACCATTGGCCCTTTTAAATTATTCACTCTATAGCAAGCAAACCCTTAAATAACATTGAATGTTAAAAAAAAAAAAAATATTATGCCATGAATCTAAAGAATATAATATACTTTCAGGACTAAACACCAAATGGAGATTTAGAAGGGTTCATGCTTTTACAGTAAAGTCAAAAATAACTTTTTGCCCTGGAGGAATGTCAAGCAGTGGGGCAGATTTCCCAAAGAGGTTTTGGCATCAGTACCTTTGAAGTAGGGATGAAACCTGGAGCACTCTAGTCTGACCTCATTGCTGACATGGTGCAGTTTATCCAAATCTCCAATAAAACACAGAGTTGGAAGAGGAGAATGAAACTCTTTGCTTATTTTGTATGATAGTTTTCAATATTTCTGCTCAAAGGACCTGAGATAAGAAAAAATGTAGTCCAGATTTTCCAAATATAAATAAGGATATATTCCAACAGTTTCATATGTTCTAGAGGAGATGGAGTATATTTCTGGAGTTCCAGGAAATTCATTGTGTTTACTAAATACATGGAAACCACCTCCATGTTGTTAAAATCCCTGTGCTATGTAAGCAGAGACTGGGAAAATGTTAGGGAAAAGTACCCTGTGTGCTTGCTTTTATACTCAGCAGGAGTATGCCTTAGCCAACTTTTGGACTCAGGATAGACCTTTAGTCTGAATGTGGCCATTCTAATAATCACGTTCTAAATAATGAGCGGTGATCCTGAAGGAAACTCAGCAACACACAGGCTGAAAAACACAGGTAGAAAGGGTACTGTGATTCAACATTAATTCTCTTTGAGCTTGTTTACTTTCATTCTGAATATATGATGCACAGAATCCAGATTAGAGTATTCAGCATTCCCAGCTTGGTTATTTGAAATCCCAAACTGAATATATACTTTCCCAAATTCTAATATATTTGGATGTAATTAAGCATAGTAAATTAATACTAAACAAACCCTATGGCATGTAAGAGTATCATAGTTAAACTTCGTTTGTAAAAAAAAAGGCTGTGAGATATGGAAAGCAAGAAAATTAAAAGGCAACCCTCTAAAATAAAAGATTTATTAAACATTTGTTCTTTAGGTTTTAGCTTGGCAGCTGCTAGGAAGAAAACTTCCACCAAAGAGAAAAGGTTGTTACATCCTACGGCACTAAAACTCTAAGTATAAACTGTAGAGCGTTCCAATACCATTGGATTATTGGGATTGTGATGGTTCACAAGTTGGTCATTATGACAGGAGAATAAAGGGAAAATAGATTTTCAGCACAGATTGTACAAATGGTAAAGAGAACTGCAGAATTAATTTTACATTAATGAGACAAGTTCTCCAAAGCTAACAGGGCAGACTGCTGAAGCTAGGTTTGCATTAGATATGTCAACAAACTTTCATCTGTGAAGATGCCATGGGGCATAAACAAAGCTTTCTTTTTAAGAGATACTGCTTTTAATTCTGTATTTCTAATATGCACTGACTTTCTTAAAGATTTTGATTCAAAAAATCATTATTTTATTCATTATATATTTTGCATATTACTTGGGAACAATGTTAATAAGGCTCACAGGCCTATTTTAAGGCATCAGCAGGCAGCTGGGTTTCAGTTCTGCAATGCAGAAGTCCAGACAGCAATGGACTCAATAATAGTCTCTGAATAATTAGGAACAATTTTAAAAAACCTTATCAGCAAGATGAGTACAGTTCAGTCCTTCAAGAGAAAGAGGGTTTTTTTTTTTGATGGGTGGGGATTTTTTTGTTTGTTTGTTTTGTTGTTTGTGTATTTTTGAGAATATACCTCTGAAGTATATACAAAGTAATAAACAGTAGAGTTTTGTTTACTGGGTGATGTTTATCCCTCTTGTCTCTTTACACTTCACCATGGAGACATGTAGACACTTCAGGCTGGAAATGTAGATTAGATTTTTGCTCTGACACTTGTATCCCAAACACAGATGCCTAGTAAGGTATCTTACCCAAAAGCCTACAATTTTCAGCATCTTTAAGCATGTGTTGAATATGTTGACTGTACTTCCTTTATAGGTGTAGCTTCATTCAATTCTGCTAGTCACCTTAAACCTTGGTGTGGTGGTTTTACTTGGCCCAGTTTTTGCTAGTGGGTAGGGAGGGGCACAAAGATGGCTCCTGTGTGTCCTGTGTAAAGGTTCTGGATGTTTTTCACCCTGTCCAGCAGAGCCACTCTCTGATGGCTCTGAAGATGATGGGCATGCTGCTGGCCAAACCTGGGCCAATTCGAGATGTTAGTTACGCCTCTGTGAAAACATATTTAAGAAGAAATCAAAACAATGGGGGCACGCACTTCTTTGTAGCCAGAGGAGGAGGAGGAGGAAAAAATATGTGAGGGAAAACAACATGGAGACACCAAGGTCAGTGGAGAAGGTGGGGGAGGAGGTGCTCCAGGCGCCGGAGCTGAAAACCCTCTGCTGGCCGTGGTGAAGACCATGGGGGGAGCAGGTGGTCCCCCTGCAGCCCATGGAGTCCAGGGGGGTGCAGAGATCCACCCACAGCCCATGGGGAGGTGCCCACGCCAGAGGAACAGGGGGATGCCTGGAGGAAGCTGTGAGCCAGTGGGAGTCCCAGCAGAGACTGAGAGTTGCAAAGGCTGTGGACGAGAGAGAAAGGCCTTGCCCCTGGGATGGAAACAGCCTGGCCTCAGCTCGGGAGCCTGCACCCCATGGACAAGCACTCGTGTTTGCAGCAGATTTCGTCTGGGCTGCTGCTCATGAGATTGGACCCACGCCAAAGAAGTTCACAGAGGACTGTCTCTCGTGGGAGGGACCCCATGGCTGAGTAGAGGACTCTTCTCCCTGGTGGACTGACCCTGACCAAAGGGAAACCCCCATACCCTGCCCCACCCCGGAGCTGTTGGTTGTGTGAAAGAGGGAGGGGGGTGAGCTGAGAAATGGTGTCTTAAGAGGGAGAGGGGTGAGTAGAGAAGCAGTGTTTGTAGCAGAAGAATTGTGGTGATGGACTGACTAAGGAAAAACCCCATACCCTGCCCTCAAATTGGAGCTGCTGGTTGTTTGAAGGAGGGGAGGGGGTGAGCTGAGGAACAGTGTCTTAAGAGGGAAGGGGGGTGAGTAAAGAAATGGTGTCTTAGGAGCTTATTTTTACATCTCATTTATCCTCCGACTCTGTTAGGTTAATAAATCACTTTGCAACTTAAGTCCCTCACCTGTTTGCTCATGTTTTTCGTGCGTCCCCTCCCCACCACTGCCTCATCTCAACTCATGAGGCCAGTGTGTTTGTGTTAGTTTGATTCCTTTCCTCTGCGTAAATGCAGCAGGAGAGAGTATAGAAAGCAAACATTGTAGGTCCCTGGCATTTGGCCAGGGTCAAACCAAGACACTTGGATTGTTTGATATTTTTCTTTCAGGAATTGACTACTTTCCTGGAAAGAAAGGATGCTCTGGACTAAAATGGAATATTGAAGAGGAACAAATTAGCTCACTATGCCCCACACCTGAATAATCTGCAAATAATACCAGAAATAGATACTGTCCTGGATATCACATCTTGTACACGTCTTCAAGAATGACGTTAGGACCTGTTTGAGTTCTGTGGATTTGCAGCTCATCTCTGTAGTGGTTGATATTATGGAATAGGATTAAGAGCTTTCTTATATGGAACTGAATGTCTGAGTTAATCTCAGTTAACTTTTTCTATTTTAAAATTGCATGCCTAGACTAAGGTTGTTACCTGTGTTTCATAGAGATCTATGAACTCACGGATTTCTGAGCATGTCTAGCGAAAGGTTCAGTAAAAGGTGTCCCTGGCCATAGCAGGGAAGTTGGAACTAGATGATCTTTAAGGTGCCTTCCAACCCAGGCCATTCTATAATTCCATGACCTGCTGTCTACGAAAGGATGAGGGGACTTTCAAAGCATGAATCAAGGTTTTTCAGGAGAGGCAGGATGAATTGTTATGCACAAGTTCCATCTTCCAAAGAATCTAGATGAAATGTATCTTAAACCAGACACCTAATTATGGTTTGCTTTTCTGTTATTCATGGGATTTGTGGAAGCAGGTAGAGAGGTCAGGCAGACAGGCTCCAAGATGGCGAAGAGAGGACTTTATTTACAAGAAGTTCTTTTTATACACACTAATAAACAATTGTCTATTGGCCAAAGACAATCCACCCCCAAAGACCTATTGGTTATGGCTCGTACACCTCTAACACTAAACACAGAGATTAAGAAAGTACAGTTTATCTATATTCTCCATGAGAGAGAAAGAAAAATCCTAAAACACTGCAACTACACCTAATTTTTAGGTGGTTAAAGCTAAATGAAGTGAACATGACTGTAAGGTTCCTTACTCTCTGAGGAACTTTTGACAATTCTGCTGCAAATATGAAAGGTTCCAAGGTATTCCATTGTATTTTGTAGTTTGTCTAATGAGGACATCCACTTGAGGTTAAAATAAAAAAAATTCATGCTGTTTAGGAAGATTGAAGTATGCTTTAATGTGTTAAATGGGGACTGGGAAGTGAGTGGAGCTGTGTGGGGTTTTTAAAAATCATATAATATTTCTTAGACCAGAAGGAATAAAAAACACTACGAATATAATCTCTTAGTTGAGAAGCTAAACCCTCCCCCCCCCACCCGAGCCTTATCCTGTCTGAGGAGCTGATTCCAGTCAGAGACCAATTTTGCTGTTAATCTCATGGTATAACTGCTCATAAACCTGTGCAGTAAAACTCAAAGTACCATACTGTATGTCTTCACAAATCTGAATGTCAATTTGCAAATTATGTATATAATCATACTGTGCTTATTATATGTTCAGTTAATCAAAAGGAGGCAAGGATCACCATAGGGTGTCACCATCTTTGAACTTGGAAATTCAGAGACAGATTTTGTTGAATATGTTGTTGAATATCCTGGCTGGATACCGGGCATCCACCAAAGCCTCTCTATCGTTCCCCTCCACAGCTGGACAGGGGAGAAAAAATATAATGAAGGGTTCATGGGTTGCGATAAGGACCAGGAGAAATCACTCTCCAAATACCATCATGGGTAAAACAGGCTCCAATTAGAGATATGGATTTAATTTATTAACAAAATGAGAGCAGGGTAATGAGCAGTAAAATAAGACCTTAAAAAAAACCCCACCTTCCCCTCACCCCTGCCTCCTTCCCAGCTCTACCTCCTACCCCAACGGGGCAGGGAGACAGGGAATGGGGGTTATGGTCAATTCATCACCTGAGGCTTCTCCTGCTGCTCAGAGAGAGGAGTCGTTCCCTTGCTGCACTGTGGGGTCCTTCCCACAGGAGACAGCTCTGCATGAACTTCCCCAATGTGAGTCCCTCCCACAGGCAGACAGTCCTCCCAAAACTGCTATGGCATGGGTCACTCATCCATGGGGGACAGTCCTTCAAGGACAAGCTGCTCCAGCCTGGGAGCAAGGGCCCTCTCTCCAGAGGTCTCCCACAGGGTCACAGCCTCCCCTCAGGCATCCACCTGCTCCAGCCTGGGTCTCTTCCACAGGTTGCAGGTGGATCTCTGCAGCCCCATGGATCTCCATGTGCTGCAGGGACACAGCTGCTTCACCATGGTCTACACCACAGGCTGCAGGGGAATCTCTGCTTTGGCACCTGGAGCACCTCCTCCCCCTCCTCCGCTGACCTTCGTGTCTGCAGAGTTATTCCTCTCACATGTTCTCACCCTGCTCTTCTCTGGCCACAGTTACAACAGCGCAAAAACTTTTTTTTTCTTCTTCTTCAGTATGTTATCACAGAGGCATTATCACTATTTCTAACTGGCCCAGCCTTGGCCAGGGGCATGTCTGTCTTTGGAGCTTGCTGGCATTGGCTTTGCCACACACGGAGAAAGTTTCTGGCAGCTTCTCACAGAAACCACCCTTGTAGCCCCCCGACTACCAAAACCAGGCCAAGCAAACCCAATACAATGAATAGTGCCAAAGAAATCCTTGGGTGGGGGAGGTGGGTCTCAGAGCACATGATGGTGTTTTTGGACATCTATTGACAATTATTCATATCTTTCTCAACACAGGGAGTGAACAATTAAGAATCCCTTCTGTAGCTCTCACAGAGGATGATTCACTGTATGCAGAAATGATTCATTTGAGCTAAAGACATACACAGTACCAAGTAAGAATTGTAGAAACAGGCCTGAAAAAGCTCGTTTTGCTCAGCAGGCAAATGGATAGCGAGTCTTCTGTCTGCAGCTCTTGGGACACTTGTATTTCTGTGCCACAAATACCTTCATTAAAGATTAATCATATCTTGTAGAAAAACTGCAGGTCTCTGGCTCTTATCACAGGAAAATTTCCCAGTGGCATTAAAGGAAATTGTGCTGTAAATATGTGCATAATTTCTAGAAGATATTTTTCAAGTATTTTCAGTTATTTTACATCTTTATATTTTCAGCCTAAAACTGGTTTGTGTGTTTTATGTACAAACTTTCCTAGGCTTTTAAATATCTGGAAACAATAAAGTAATTTAGTATAAAGCAGCTTAATAAGAAGGAGAGTCTATACCCACTACAAATGATTTAACTCCACTTATACTCTTTTATTAACAACCATTACTTATATCCTTTCTGATCCTACCGAGGTCAGAGGAATGAATGTTGTCGCCTCTGGCAGACTGTGACTAAACAAGTACAGTATAATGCAGAAGAAGATACTGCTAAACATACCCAAATCCTTTGAATCATGTAAAAGGACTTCTCAGTAAAGAACTTCACAGAATTCAAAGCCTCTAAATGAGTCACTTGCACCTTCAAAATGTGAAGATGCTTTATTTGGATTCCTCGACCCCCCCATGTTTGTAGCTTTCCATCTGTTTTAATCTTCTATTTTGTAGTATTGATTCTGCAAGTGTGTGGCTGCTCTAGCCATCCCAACTCTGCTCATATTGCTGTAGGAAATCCAGTGGTGATTGTGACTGGTGGGAAAGAGGTTACTGAACAGTTTTGGACGGTACACGTCTAAGTCAGGCCCAATTTATATACCAACTTAATCTTTGCACTTAGGAGTGCAAAGTCAGCTCTAGAAGATTATTTCAGCATACATGAGCTCTACAGAAAAGGGGAGGTTCTCCTGAAGAACAGATATCTATATCTCTGGAAGCTGCCTACCTTTCCCAATTGAATAAGTATGCACAGTGGCACTATTGATCTTGGGGATCATGTAATACTTGGAAATGAAGATTATGAACTGTTCCAAGAGCTGAGACTTAAACAGAAAATTGCTTTGATCTTGTTATTTCTGTATTTCAGATGTCAGTAATATTACTACCAGATGATTAAAAATACAGCCCAAGAACCTCTGTGGTTAAGTGCCCTGCTCTCATTAGCAACACACTCTATGAGGATGGAGCAGACAACTCACTACCAAGACCTTGTATTGCAGTAGACTCCAAGTTATCTTCATATACATAGAGTTAAATTAGACACACAGAGGTATTTTTGCTTTATATAATATTTTTCAAGATTACTATATGAGTAATGTTTACAGCAAGACACAATCCTATTTGAACCTTCACTAATTAACAACTTGGGAGTCATTAAATATTTTAATGCGACATAATCAACTGCTATCTGCAGAATGGACACAGATGGCAAGGTTGTGAGAAGAAGAGGTGTGGAAGAAGTATTGTGTAACCATGGAAACAATGTCTCTGTCTTTCTTCCTCCCTTCTCTCTTTTAGGTTCAGCTTTGCTGCACATCATTAGGGTGTCTGCCTCTCCCGACAATGGCAACTTTGCAGTGTCAGTAAATCTATGTATCCATTCATGCTGTCAGCAATAAGTGATAGAAAGCCTGGGGAAGATGTGAGATGCATACCAAACAGGCTCCTGCTCTGTAACAGTCTAGTCACGCATTCTTATGCAACTGTCAATTTTGAGGCTCAATTCAATAAGAAAGAACAAAATGGAACAGGCCTGGCTAGACAGTGTTCTGTTAGTGTAGCTTCTAAAGTTCATTTCAGTGCTCATGTAAGTAAAAAAGCTGAAAAATGAGACTTGACTGTGTGGGTACATGGTACAAATGGAATAAAGTTGTGGCTGAGCTCTGGTTAATAGCAGGTTTGTTAATCCACTGCAGTCAGACCTTTGTGCTGGTGTTTAATTGTGCTAAACTGTATAGTCATGTGCTTTTGAATTGGTAGCAAAAGAGAAAATGTTAAAACCCTTGAATGTCAGTTATTCTCACACAAAGTTATTCCCAAGTGTACAAAGAGCACTCATTTATGCCTAGCAAAAAAACCTTATAAGAAGCTGAAGCAGAAAAAAAAAGAGCAAAACTAGAGTAGAAATTCAGTCTAAATGCACTGAAAAAAAATTCAACATGAGCTGTATCCTCACCCTTTTTTCTCTCATTTTCAGCAATAATTAAACAGATTCTAAATGCCTTATTTAATACATTTGGGGTCAGAGATTCCAGAAGGGGATGGAAAAGCATGCATTTATGGATCTACCAAGTAGAAGGAATAAATCCCATGCTCTTACCACAGATTTGTGTTTCTTAAAGCTTTTAGATCCACAAAACTGTGAGGCACAAAAGACGGCATCCTAAGAGGCATCTGGTCAGAGTAATTACCAACTTTCTAATAGAAGAAAGGGAATGAAAACAGCTTGGGGCTTAATTCACACAGGCAAGTGGAGAAATATATCCCCTCCATGGATTGCATGTACTGCCTACGTTGTGCATTAGGGAAACATGAATTCTGTAGGCCTTGTCTCCACATCTTCCCCTCTACATAGGAAACAATCCTGTTAGGAATGGAGATGATCCTGTGGGGAGTGCTCCTCAGACCCAGGGGGATGCTGATGAGACAATGTCTGAGTCACTGTCTGCTTCCTGATTGACTTCTGGGTCAGCACAAAACCACACAATGTAACAACCCCAAAAGCACTGATTTATCCCAAACCATGAACGTAAATAAGGCACAGGACACATCTCATAGATCAGACTATCCTGCTTTTCTGACCTAATGAGTCACAGGTCAGTATCTTATCTACAGTGGCTGGACTCGATCATCTTAGAGGTGCTTTCCAATTAACAATTCCATGACTCTATGATTTTCTCCTGGCTAGGGGCCAATGGAAATGGTACATATTGTGGATCTTCATCCATAATCCAGGAACAGCTCCTGCCAGGCAATGACAGAAAGCAGCTTCACAGGTAGGGAGTTCAGGCTGGTGCTGGAATTGACATGTATATTCTGGTATGATCACTGATGTTGCCTGAGAGATCTGGATTTCAAAATGGGAGAGGAACTCACATGGAGCAGCACTTTGAAATGCTTGCTCAAAAAGAATACTCAATGGGGTAACATGCAGCTCACAAAGGGATCTCTCCATCTAGACTTGACTGTTGAGCACTGAGATTGGGTCAGAAAATGTGAACCACCAGACAAATTGTGAGGATGTCCTCCATTCAAAAGGACAGAAGTTCCCCTGGAGTGAAAAAAAAACCCAGTCAGCCTACAGCGTAATACATGTGCATTTTCCTCAGTATATTTAAACCTTAGTATATTAAAACAGAAGACAAAAAAATGCAGAATTTAGAAACTGTTGGCTGTTGCATACTTAGTTTACACAAGTACATGTGCTTCCAGCTTATTTTAATTCTTCAAATACTCTGATTGGTTGTCTTTGGGCATCACATTTATCCCTGCTGTGCTAGTGCCAATTGTAATGGACTTTTTGTATTTAGAATACCCTATGTTCATACCTGTTTTTAACTCAAGAGATGTTTCACTTAGCTATCAAAACATAATTTAATTAGCAAATGGTTTTGACAATTGAAATTCAAACTCTAGGTGCTGCACTTTGATTGTAACTCCTCTTTTATATTTCAGAGTTTGGGACCTCTGTCTTGTCAGACTATTTTCATGTCTGGTCAAACTTTGAGAATTGACAAACAACAGGGCATATGAACAGCTGGCCAAACTGCAATTTAGAAGAACCAGATAAGAATCCAGAGCTTTCTGTTTTAATAAAAAAAATATTTGAAATGTTGATATTTTTGCAAAACTTAAATCCTGTCTGGTTGAAAACAAAGCCCCTTGTCAACTAACAAGATATTGTTTTCATTTTTGTTTTTCAGTTCAAATATAGTGTGTTGGGGTTGTCTGGTTTTTTTGGGTGGTTGGTTGCTTGGTTGGTTGGTTGGTTTGGGGCTTTTGTTTGGGTGCTTTTTGTTTGTTTTTTTATATCCTGGGGGAAAAGGCTGACCCCCACCTGGTTATAACCTCCTTTCATGTAGCTGTAGAAAGCAATCAGGACACCCCTGAACATCTTTTCTCCAGGCTAAACAACCTCAGCCTCAACTCCTTCCACTACTCCTCATGACTTAGTCTCCAGATCCTTCTCCAGGTTAGCTTAGGACCATAAAAAACCCAACCCAACCAACCCTAAAAAATTGCTTTGCAAATGAATATTTAGATTGTAAATGTTTCCTGCAAAGGTTCAGAAATTTTTCACATAAAAAATTAAAGTTACTTGTAATCTGAACATGATGACCTTGCAAGGCAGTCACCACGCCAGGAAGGAAGAACAGCCTTATGATTAAACCTTAGAGAAATGGGTTCAACTCTTGCATCTGTTGGTGTCTTTCTTCTTAATTTGTTTCTATTAAAGATTACACAGACTGAGATTATGCAGGTAACAAGGAAAAATATGTTGGGGAGCCAGGCATGCCAACAATTTTCAAGTATGTAGAAACTACCTAAAAAAAGAAGGTGAATAATTTGTTTTCCATATGCATGACGGAAATAATAGCTATGATTTTGGCAGTGACTTGGTTTACGGGTCACAAAAATAGGGACAATAACAGAAAGCAGGAAAAAGTCAAGCTCATGGAAAACTGTAGAGCTGTTAGAAATATACTGAATGTATTCTTCCAGAAATCGCCTATATAATAGTTGGTCCTACTTTAAAGGAAAGAATGGCTTAGACAATGTTTTGAGTGATCCCAGAATCATCTCTGGCTATGCCTACAGTAGGAATTGCTTTGGTTTTGTAGGAGCAGATCAGAAGAGTGAGGAAGCAGGACCCTACGTCTACACTAAATATAGTGTGTGGGATTTAATTCCAGATTAATTTAATTGAAACCAAACATTCTCACAGGCACATGGATGAGAGCTGACTCAACTTACCAACCACTAGTTCAAATCCTTACATTTTCTTTGGGATTTGGAGCTTATCTGATGTGTAGCTGGAGTCTGTGATATAACAGCCTTCAAAATCAGCCTAGTCTGAATATATCAAAACTGCCCTGCTAACTGAATTAAAATGAAATAAAGGTGGTTGGCTTCCTGACCTTGCTGTTATTCCAAACCAAATGCTAATGTGCTTGCTGCCTGTTATCTTGAAGGAATTATCTGGACTGTACATTAACCAGGAGTTTCCTTCACTCAATACCCTGGATAAGGCACCGAGCCAGAGAGGGAGTGTTGCAATGCACACACTGCTCACATCATCGCTGGCTGTGTACAGTGATGATTAAAAGGCTTCTACAAAACCTCTCTGTATTTTTTCCAAGGTTGAAAATACTGAACAAATGCTTATAGCATAATATGCATACGAATTAACCATATTTTTGCCTTTTTCTAAGTTATCTTTTTTTTTCTTCTGAGAGTTAGTTACATCTGCCATCTCTTTGCTCCGTATTTAATATTGAGAATGCAAACTCTTCAGATTTTATTTTTGTATTAATGCAAACATAGGATAGTCATAGAATTATTAAGGGTGTAAAAAATCCTCCAAGATCATCAAGTCAAACTTTTAAAGGAATATCACCATGCCCACTAAACCACATCAGGTAGTGACACATCTACTTATTTTTTGAACACTTCCAGGAATGGCTACTCCACTACTTTCCTGGGTAGCCTGTTCCAATGCTTAACTACTGTTTCAGTGAAAAAAATGTTCCTTATATCCAACCTAAACTTCTCCTGGTATAACTTGAGGCCATTTCCTCTCATCTTGTCACCCGTCACTTGGGAGAAGAGACTTGAGTTTCGCTTGGTCACACCCTCCTTTCAGGCAGTTGTAGAGAATGATAAGGTCCCTGCCGATCCTCCTTTTCTCCAGGCTAAACACCCCCAGCTGCCTCAGCTGCTCCTCATCAGACCTGTGCTCCAGACCCTCCCCCAGCTCTGTTGCTCTTCTCTGCACAGGCTCCAGCCCCTCAATGTCCTTCTTGTAGTGAGGGGCCCAGAACTGGACACAGCAGGCGAAGTGCAGCCTCCACAATCCCCATGGAGAGCTTGACTGGGATTTTTGGGTCCTCCTATTCACATGATAGACAGTAATACATGATCAGTTAACATGCATCTTACCTAACTCCCACACTATAAAATGCAGCTGTCTAAATTAGTCCTCTGGGTAATCTTTCTAATCACCTGAGACAAATGTCTCAAGGGCATAGGCTCATAGGATAATTTAGGCTAGAAAAGACCTTTAATATCATCAGGTTCAACCATTAACCCAGCATTGCATGATTCTTTGCATCCTATGGTAGCCATCCAGAGTGGGTGAGATGAATGCAGAACGTGCCACTGTCTGCACTGGCCATAGAAGGAACCTTGAAAAATAGCCTAAACTAGGGGAACAAGTTTCTAGTGAGTAGTAGAGAAGGCTGGGTCTTGGTCTGTCTTTCTGGAGGGTAATGCAGCCGTGGGGCTCAGAGCTTTGAGTGAACACACTTAGGCATGCCTAGCTCTCCTGCCTTATATTTATTTTTAGCATCACATTAATAAAAGCACCACTTTTTTTTTTCTGTCAATAAATTCAATTCTCAAGCACACATGCCTAATCAGTTACATTTGTATATGTATTATATGCATATATAAATGTGTATATATTCTATATTTTATTTCATAGTCTATTTTATTTTTTAGATTTATTGTTATAGTGATCGCATTAATATATTATCGTCTTTATTTTCATTTGTTTTTATTTTAATATTTTATATTTTAAATATGTTTTATATATGTATTTTACATTTACTTTTCCAAATTTACTTGCAATATTGGAAGCTTACATAAGTTGCAAATATTTTCTTTCTCATTTCCCTTCCTCTTTACATAATTTCCGTCGCATGCGGGCTATGGTGGGGTGGAATAAGTCCTTGTGTATTCCGAGCGGGTCTCTGATATCAGACCACTTCGGCCAGTACAGTCTGGTACCGTGCAAGGAGACTTTTTTTCTCACCCTTGCTGTTGGAAAGCACAAACACACACACACCTGAGAGCCAGATAGCTCACGTGTCCTCAGGATAGCAAATGTCAGAGGGCTCAAACACATAGAATTCCGATGGTTTTATTCTCAAAAAAGTCCAGAGTTGAAAGAGGAAGGGGGGAGGCTGAGGACTCAGGGATATAGTCTTTTGGGCCAATAAGGTTGGAGGGAGGGTGGGGAAAAACAACAATCTAATGGGTAGAAGGGAGGGGAGGAGCGAGGGATCATGTTGAAACCAACCAACACAGAGGGATTAACATACAAAGGTTACCATGGCTTTGGGACAAACCATACAAGAAACATCCAAGGGGTTTTAACTGTCCCACCAGTGTGCTTCTGCTGGCTTGAGACTTCTTGGATTCTCTGAGATGGTAGAAACCACTCCAACAAATTTCAGATTTTATTTTGAAATAGCAGCTTTTCTTACAGCATCCAAAATAACAAAACTGACCTGTTCATTTCCCTGAAGGATACTCTCCTAATTTCATCTGTCATAGGAATTATTTCGCAAAACATAAAATGAATGGTAACCAGTCTGAATAATGTGCATGGAAAATGGATTATTTTGATTTTTCTCTCACTAATTAGTACTCAAGCTGCTTGTAGTAGTCAGCACATCATTCATTCACCAGTCACAAAACTGTCTAGCTTTTTTTCTTGTCTGGCCCTAGGAGCCTTGGGAATTCCCCTCTGTGATCCACGGCACAGAGTGCAAGAGTCTGGAACTGCAGTTTGCAGCAAGAAAAAGATGTTCCTGTCCTTTAAGGCAAAGCTCTGAGAGGGCTGAAAGCCAAGTGGAGCAAGAGCCCTGAGGGACAGCCCTTGTCCCCACCCTGCACCTGGAGCCACTGCCCACAAGTCCCTGACCGTGTCCACCTGGCCAATTGCTCGTGCCCTGAATAGCCCACCCTCCAAAGCCGGGGCTCTGCCGTGTGCGGCTCGGGCTGTCGTGTGCAACTGTGTCCAGAGCCCCACAGAGCTCTGGGCACAGCCCCCTGCTGCCCCCCAGGCCCCTCAGCTGCCCCGCTGGGAGCCCTCAGCGAGCCGTGGGAGGGGGCAGCCGAGGGGGCAGAGCTGCCAGGGCCACAGAGTGTGGAGTGGGACTTGGCCACG
>VZTX01051095.1:0-71499 GCA_013400915.1 Pardalotus punctatus | reverse complement strand
AAAAAAAAAAGAATAATAAGCATAGGCCTAAGAATAAGAAGATGATGAAGAAATAGTAAGTAATAACAAGAAGAAGAATAATAACAGTAAAAATAGTAAGAAGAATAAGAATAGGAAGATGAAGAAAAAATCATAGTGGTAGTAGTAAATGAAGAAGAACATGATGAAGAAGTAATAGTGGTAAATTATAAGAAGAATAAGGAAAAGAATAAGAATAATAAGCTGAATAAGAATTATAAGAATAAGAATAGGAAGAATAAGAAGAAATCATAGTAGTAATTAACATTAAGAAATACAATAAGGAAGCCAGTAATAATAATAAGAAATATAAGAATGACTCAGATGAAGAAAAAGAAGTAGTAGTAGAAAAGAAGAAGGAGAAGGAGAAGAAATAGTGGTAGTAGTAAAAAATAATGTCAAGTTAAAATACACATCCACACATCTTCTACAATCCCAGAACAAAGGAAAGGGCTGCAAAGATAATTTAGTTCCAGATGATTCTCTTCTGCTCTCTCTCTCCCTGTGTCTCTGTCTCTCTCTGAGACCTCTTTCTTATTTCTTTCTATCTCTCTTCCTCTCCTTTCTCATTAAATAAAATCCTTGTTAAATCAAATCTGTATGCTGTGGTCATATGCCCTCCTTTGCACCTTCATTCGGGCAGAGGCATCTCTCCTTCATGGGCTTGTAACACATGGGCAGGGTCCCTTCCAGCCGCAAGCATTCTGGGATTCCGTCAGCTGCTCGCTTCCCTTTTCTTTACTCTGCTTCGAGCTGGGAATGTGCTTGAAAATGTCCAGCAAAGAAGCCTTTGATGTCTGCTCTGGGAGCCCCCACGGCTTCAGGACCTTGTCACCTGCACCTGCACAGCTCCGGTGTGAGGCACAGCATTACCCTTGTCTAGCTTAAGCTCCTGTTCTGCCCAGGATTTCTGAGCTGAATATGTAAAGCTCAGAGAAATAAAATAGCACCATTATTTAAATAGCTCTTTCCTCTAATATCTGGGTTAGGGAGGTTGCCAACCTTGAAATTCAGGATGCCACACCATGAATACCACCTCTGGTGTCACCAGAAATCCCCAGAAGTTATTTCTCTCTCTACTGACTAGTTTTTCCATTTTTCAATAGATTTATGCAGCTCAGACTGCATCCTTTGTATCCTTTGGGCATTCTTTAGGTTTTCCAGTAGATGATAACCTGTGAAGATGTCCCAGAGCCTCAATTTGTAGAGCTACTACACTAATATGTGGGAAATACCTTGTTGTCTGGAGAACTTGAATTATACATAATTTAACACATCTTAAGAAAATAAGAAGGTCAAAAATAGTGTCACAAATGAAACAAAACCAACATCTAATTTCATTATGCTCAAGTGCCTGGAGAAAGGCCCCTCTCTTTCCCTACTTCCTTGTCCTGCAGAGCCGTGCCCTGATTTGGCCATAGATGGGATCTGTGCTTTGTGCTCTCTGAAGGCTTTGTCACAGAACATACCTGTAAGACAGGGCTCTGTTACACTCTGCTTATCAGCAGACCTCAGAGTACACTTCCAGATGGGTTCAAGTCTGACATTGCCATTCTCTTTTATTCCTCCTTTTTATCAGACACTTGCTCTTTTAGCTAATCTCTCCTTTGAAACATTTCAAAGGCTCTAGAGAAGCTTAATATTTTCAGCATGAAATTCATTCTGCTCCCTCTCTAATCTGAAGACAGTCCAGCACTCCAAAATTAAAATAATTTTATTTTTTTAAAGTATGTAAGTGTCTTTCTGCAAGACCAGTCATGTTCTCTTTATCATATTCACTTTATTACACTGAATGTCAAAAATATCCTTCCCTACACTGATGGCTGCTCAGTATCTTTTAGTTTATACTTTTCATTGAAATTTATATTTATGTGAATCAATATTAAAAATATGTAAGGTTTTAACATCCAAACACTGTGAAGTGTATGTAGTTTGTCATTGATTTCTGGCTGAGAATGTACATGAAGGATATCCTGAATGCCGGCCAGAGCATGAAGCTCTGTGACATTTAAGTCATTAAAGAAAAAGTATCAGAAGAGGCAGGTGTGCTATAGACTAGGTCACAAGCTTAACATCACCACCTTCCCAATTTCCTCTGGATTTGTGGGAACAGTGTGTTCAAATCTGTCCAAGATGTCAGGTCACTCTCAGGTTTTCTGTTAAAGGCCCTCATACCCGTGAATTTTTAGCAAAGAATGCCTTCCTCCCTGAGTAGCCTGAATCGCATGGTTGGAGTCAGTTTGGGCTGGGTTGAGATTGAGTTCTTCAGACACAAGGGTGTTCTCTGTGTCCTAAAGAGCTTTAAAAACCCAAGTGGTCACTCAGCCTTCAGCTAAGCATTTTAGAGAAGCTTGCACATCAGCTGTACATTTAGACGTTTTTCCTTGAAGCCAGAATTGTGCATAGTGGGTCTAAGAATAGATTTTCCTTTGCTTTCCTGAATTGTAGCTCTCAAAATACATTGAACTGATTTGTTATTCCTCATTGGTTTCTGATTTTTCAAAGTTCTGTTCAATGTCTAATTCAGTGCTAATGTTTCTTAGCTGCCCTTAAAATTGATCCCCTGGCTTCTGTCTAGCAGATCTCCACTGGAAAAAGGTGGGGAATAATTATCCAACCTACAGTGGGAATAGGAAAGGGGAAGAAGTTCCTTTGCCACATCATTCATAGGCCTGAGCCAAAACAGATTAAGGCATTTCACCTTTGTTTTCAACACACTCTTTTATGTATAAAGACATCATTTGTCTGAAATACACAAGATCTGGATGTAATAAAACACCACGACTCCCAACATTTCTCCGTGTCTATGAACATTTATTCATGTCATGAACCTGCAATAGTGAGGTTGAAGGGAGAAGAAGGAAGTAAAGCATTCTATGAGCAGTTTTATTGTAGCCAGTAAATGCCTTTGGCCTTAGATCAAAATAAAATTTCAAGGAACTACTTGAAATAATATAGTTTTAATACATCTAAACTTTTATGGGATATATTTTTTCATTAAGAAATTATGGTGTTTCTGGTTTTATTCATGATTCAAATTTTAGATGTGAGAATATCCCGGGGGACATGCTTTGCTTTTGGAGAATTCTAACTCATGAATGTTAGCTTTTCCAGATCAGATATAACTTTTGGTTTTTTTTCATGTAATAATAGTAAATATTAGGTTATAGGGGAAAATATTATTTTGAAAGTTTAAATTGTCCAGTATTTTATATTTTGTGCTAAAAGTGCCCATGAACCTTTTTCTTAGAATTTTCCAGAATGTAGAACAGAAAAGTGAGGTGACAAAAGGTATAGTAAATCCATCTAGAAATGCTCTCTGCATGGGAAAGCCATCTTGTATGTAGTTTTGGTACATTTAAATGCCCAGAATAAAACAACACAGAGGTAAGAATCACCACACAGAAAAAGCAGAAATGGTTTTGCAGAATCATGGTCCTTCATTGAGACTTAAGGAATGACAAAACTCTGTCCAGTCTTTGTTTTGTCACATTACCCTATCACTTTTCTCTACAACAATATTTTCTTTGAGAGAGGTGAGATGGGAAAATGTGATTGATTCTGAGAAGCAAATGTGCTTTGTTCTGAGCTGTACCTGCCAAACCACCGGCGATGGCAGGATCAGAATTTCTCAGGGTATCTGATGCATGAGCATTCCACTTATCCTTGTTTCTGCACAATCCATGAACCCATCACCCGTACTACATTGTATGTTTATTCTTTGTCGTCTAACTCCAGAACTTTTTCCACAGTATTAAAATACTAAGTTTCTAAGTACAAAGCAACTCATGCCAACATGTATCTGGTGGGCACCATCTTAGGGAATGTGAATCTTGGAAAAACAGATTTTTTTTGCAGGGTGATGTAATGATAATAATGTGAAATTAAAAGTTGAAAGAGAAAAAAATGGCTGAAAGGGTTCTGGCTGCAGGAGAGTGCCTGTCATTGCTGATGGAAACCATGCCTCAGATGAGCTCCAATTAGTGGTAACTGGGAATGGAGGGATGGGGTGGAAGGGGGAGGTACCAGGAGGAAGGAATAAAGTGTTTCAGAGAAAATTCTGCACCTGGATCTTGTAGCCTTATGATAATGCAAACTAGGGATACCAGCGAGTTCTGAGGTCAGCATCAGTATGTAATTGTCCTCTTGTCAGAGAGCTGAGAAGCACACCCTTCAGAGCTAGCATCAGTTTGCAGGGGACATGGGACACCACTCAGCCAGCCTGCTCTAAGCTCTCCTGCTTTGCTACCTGTCTCACTTCTCAGGATGTTTCTGTCTGCAAAGACAGGAGAGAACCTGCTATTGCTAAGGCACCCTTGTAGGTGCATTGGATTTATACAGTAAGAAAAGAAAAATAATGATGAACACCACATCTCCAGCTCTCAATGAAAATGTAGCCTGAGGTATCATTATCATTTCAAGGTTCTCTGTTCTAGGGCTGAAAGGTGCATGAACATTTCACTTATCAATACAAATTAATAGCATTAGATGGGTGAGTCAAGCAACAATTCATAAATCTGTGTGCTGCTAAAGGACATTGTAATTCATCAAATCAAGGGCGAATGGAAAATAACTAGCATTTGAGTTCCAGCTCACTGTACCTCTGCCAAAGGTGAGACTGTCTCCTAAGGCTTCTGAGAGCTTAAACATACAGATCTGTATTTAAGTCAGCACCTTCTCTGATACTATTGATTAGTGGGCTGTACAAACTCTGGTTATCCTCTCATTCAAACAAAACATTGGGTATTTAAAAATCAACGCAGAATGCACACTGTTGCTTTCCTGAATGCTGCTTGATTTCTCATCCTTCTGACAACAAAGGGATTGAGTGAGCACCAGCAGAAGGCCAATACACAATCAGCCCTGGGTGTCTCAGGTGTGTGTTGTTTAGTACTGGACTGCAGACAGTCAGGAACACGGAGCAGAACTGTTTGTGCAGCATCATGTGTCTAAAACTAAACTGCCTCTCCAGCAGGGCCCCTGACATGATCACAAGGAGTTATGTAACCATGTGTTAGCTGAGGGATTGAGTACTCAAGCAAGGGGTCAGGAAACAAGCAAGATTAGCTAGGGTGAAGCTACTGGCATGTCAGGGCAGCTCGTATTTCAATAAAATGAGGATGACTAATTCATAATTATCGGGGGGCAGAATTGAGTACAGAAGTGATTATGCCCTTTCAAAGGCAGATTTACTTTTCCTCAATCTGTAAGAATCCTGTTTTAAGACCTTGGGATCTTTGGTCTTGAGCTGACTGCAGGATGCCGTGCACTCACAGGTTACCTTTAGTTGTGATGCTCAGGATTTTTAGTTTTTCACAAGCAGCAAGAACATAAATGAATGGACCCCCTATGACTTCTGAGAGTGCTAAAATTATTGTACTGCACAGAAATCAAAGTGCAGGATGTATTAAGTGGAGGATAACAGGTTTTTTGTTGCATTGATGTAATTCCAGAAGGATTAAACTGAATTCAATAGAGGCACAAACAATTTACGCTGGTGACAATGAAAGAAAAATTGTATACTAGTAGCTACAGTTGCAGAAAAGATGACTTTATTTGTCTCCAGTTTGAATGCAAGTAATTTTTAGTATTTGTTGGCTACTTTTTCCATGTCCCTGTGGAATAACATGAAATAGCATTTGTGAAACAGGAACTTCTGGCAAACAATGCACAAGCTTGTAAAAGAGGGTGGAAAATAACACTGAGAATGCTACACTCTCAAAGGTGTATGGCTTAAGTATAAGCAGTGAAAAACTGATCAGAAAGCGTTTCTGACAAGGTGGGTGATCAGCAAATGGCTGTGCTGAAATAAATTCTTTTCTCTTTTCTTTTTCTAACATTTGGAAGTCATTGAGAAACAAATTATAAATTGAAAACAATATCAAGACTTTTTTTTATTAATCCCAATTAGGAACAAATATGAGCAGCCTGATTTTCTGAATTACCTTTTATATGTTATAAGCTACAAAGCAAAAGATATTTCAGCCCAGAGGGAAAGTTCCTGAGCTAGCCAATATAAGCTACAGTTCCTTGTTTCATCTTGATTTTCTACAGCTTTTCTTTCTTTTTTTTTTTAATTCTAATTCAGATATCATACTTGCTTACCTAATTTTTCCTGACTGAAAAGCAATTAAATATCCTGTATGCTTCAGCTGATGCTCTGTTCACCTTCTCCTGAAATATAGTCCAATGATTTCATAAGGAACTCATCCAGAGATGTTCTTACCATCCTCTCCATCCCTGCTGTGTGTTATGCTGTCTCCTGCAAAGTGTTGTATCCACTGGGTTCTTGCAGCTTTTTCCAATGCCAGGAATCAAACTGAGTTGTGATATTTGTTGTTTTCAAACTTACAGTGAATTTATTTTCTTTGCATCTTAAAAATCTTAACTATAAATCTACAGATATTTCATAAAATCCATAGTGTCAGACAGTTGCTTTTTCCTTTTGAGCATCACTTGCTAATTTTTCTGCTAAAGTTCTAAGTTTGCTGGTGTTGTGTTGAGTTTTTTATTTTTTTTTGTTAATTGTGTATTCTGTGTCTCTAACCGTTTTTAAGTTCTCTTTGCCAATCTCAGTTACAACATTTCCATCAAGAGGTGTGGGCTCACATATGACAGAAGAATTCTAGTTGAATGAAAAAGCCAATATCAGCCTAAATGAGCCACTCTGGTCCTTGTTCCTTCATTATGTCCTCTTTCCTTTAGTGATTGTTATTTTATTTGTTTTTAAAGACTCAGTTACTTGTTTCATTGTTAACCATCATAATAATAAAGGACTCAGTAAGTCCTACCAAACTGCAAAATTTGTGTTATAAGCATTTCAATACAAGATCTTTTGTGGTCTTTTCTATCTTCTCTCTTTTTAGCCTTTAGGGGGAAAAAAAAAAAAAGAACCATTTTTCTCACAACAGTCATATTCACTTGTAGACAACCAGTGTTCAAATGTTTTTAATACCATTTCTAAATATGTCCTGAATTAACAAAAATAAATGGAAAACAGCTGAGTACTTAAGGAAGATTTTTTCACTCTTTTTATTTCTTAGAGTTATGGAATGAAACACAATCACAACTTTGTCTGCTTCTTCACATTTTCAAATAAGTTAATTAATGTATTCTTTTCTTGAGTGTACCAGCATGACCTATTTTACCTTTAGTATCATGTGTTCTTCAGAAACCATTCAGAAAGTGGTCAGTCTTCTTCTGGGCAGTAACCCTTAGTTTTCACACACTAATATCTTTATGCAAAAGACCAGTAAAGTCAGCCTCCTTAAGGAACCATTTTTCCAAATCCAAGCACTTCTAAAAAACCCTTTAGGAAGTGTGAGGAATAAGGAGAACATGGATGAAATTGATCTGAGAGGACTTAGCCCAGGCACCTTTCCAGGATGCAGAGCTTTGTGTCTCTAAGGCTGACTGTAGTGTGTAAGTGGTGCCAGCCAGCCTCACCACCAGAGAATTGCCTCTATATTATTTTGTCCAATTGCAGCTGAAGCTGGAAAACTGGCTGCCATGGCACAGTACTTAACCCAAAAGACTGACTGCATAATGCCCGCAGTAACCTCCAAAATAACTATGCTTTTCATGACTTCTGACAGAAAGTGAAAATGTTATTGAAAGCTATTTGAAGATGTGCTAAAAGACACTGCAATTTCTTCACATGAGTGACAGATTTAGGCCAAAATAATATTTTGGAGCATGAAGTCCTTGATGAGTGTGAAAACTCCTAATAATAAGGCAGATATGTGATATGAACCTCTTTCCTAGCCATACTGCAAGCACCCCACAGTATTTTTATAATAATGATATTTTGTCCCATGAGCACATTTTCATTCCATTTTTCTGGTTTTTGGCTCAATCTCATAGAATCACAGAATCATAGAATGATTTGGATTGAAAGACACCTAAAAGATCACCAGTTCCAACACCCTGCCATGGGCAGGGACACCTTCTACTAGACCAGATTGCTCAGAGCCCCATCTAAGCTGGCCTTGAGCAGTTCCAGGTATGGTGCATCCATAGCTTCTCTGGAAAACCTGTTCCATTGCCTCACCATTCTGACAGTAAATAATTTCTTCCTTATATTTCATGTAAATTGATCCACCCAGTTTATAGTCATTCCTCCTTGTCCTATAACTCCACACCCTTATAAAAAGTCCCTATCCAGCTCTCTTGTAATCCTTTATGTACTGGAAGGTTCTCTAAGCTCTCCCCAGAGCCTTCTCTTCCCCAGGCTGAACAATCCCAACTCTTTCAGCCTGTCTTTGTGGAATCAGCAGATCTGACCATCATCAACATCCACCAGATTTGTTCCAACAAGTTCATGTATTTCTTGTGTTGGGGGCCAAGACCTGGACACAGCACTCCAGGAAGGGTGTCTTGAAAACAAAGTAGAGGTTGTTACTCTCCTCATGGTATTTGACCACTCCTTATCCATTATAAGAAGTAGAATTGGCATTCATCCATGTATTTTTATTCTTCTGATTCTGTTGCTCACATATGACTTTTAGAAACAGAATTATTACCTTGGGTTGGATTATTTGGTATTACATAATTTTATTTAAAATAGAGAACAGTGAGGCTTATACTGTGGGAAATAATTTTAACGTCTGGGGTCAGCATCAGAGAGATTTCTCATGCAGGGTCAGATTCTGGTTCCTAAGTAAGAACTCAAGACATTGATCATTATTGCCAAGGGCTCCAGAATATGAAAGTATCATATTTTTCTGCCTTTTACAGTTTATTTCATTTTTAAGTTGCTTTGGGATTTTTAATAGTTGGTGAACAGAATGAATTGTGATAGAATACAAGTGGAAAGAGGGGTTGTTAAATGCCCAGCAGTGTAAAGTATTTATTCATAAGCTGGAGGTTCTCCTGAGCTATCATACTCAAATTTCTGCTATTACTAGACCTGCCAGAACTAATTGATTTTTTTTGCTAATAATTATGTTTATTTACAGGTTTTGAGTGTGAGATTCCTTCTGGTTTTACTTTTTTACACTATTCTTAAGCTTGTAGATACTGATGAAATTCCTATATATTCACAAAAATACTGTATATGGTACAAGGAAGACCCCATCTGATTAAATCAATCTCCATTAATTTCTGACCTGGCAAATTCCAAGGGATAAGTGTTTTGATGACATTTCTTGAAGAATGAAATAAAAAAAATTGAGATTTTCCCTAGTACAGTAGAAATGACTCTTCCTTTCTCTGTGTTGCTGATATTGGAGAGAAACATTTGAAAAAGTCATATTTTAAATGGGCTATTTCATATCAACAGTTTTCAACATTTTAGACGCAGATGAATAAAACTGTTTGGAATTCAAATAGTTATGAATTCTAAAGATGTCCACCTCAGCAGGGAGCTGAGCTGAATTTCTGTATATCAAAAACCAGTAACAGCAGTTTCATTCCTATCTTGCCATGTATTTAAAGTAGTCCTATGAGACATACCGGTTTAATCTTGGAGGCCAAATGTGATTAACCACAGTACATTTACAGTTACAAATGTACTGACATTTGTGCTACAGAACATTGTTAGGTGCTGCTGCTGAACTGCTGATTATGAATTGAAATTCAGGAACATAGTGTCCCTTCACTGATTTCTTTTATGGCATTTGTCTTATTACATTTCAGTTAATCAGTGTTTTCCATATAATTTAAATTACCATAAAAATTGTTTTTCATTCATTCATTTATTAAGACAATGTCTTCTGGATGTTGGACTCACCAAAACCCACATTCTTATTTATTTAGGTTTACTTACTCACATTGTTTAGTAGTTTATTTTGCAAACCAGACTACCATTAGCTTGTATTAAAATACAGTTTAAAAAGATAATTTCTATCTCAAAGAGAAGACAACTGGAAATACCAACACACAGTACTTGAAATCTAACAGATTTTGTAAGAACTCTCTAACCTCACGATTTGCATGATATGATTTCTAAATTGTGAATGTGGAAAGATGGCTGGGTGTAAAATTAGAGGAAACTGAGGAGTTATATTCACGTCATAATAGAAGTTATAATGGTACAGAAATTATGTAGTAAAATACAGTTGCTGCTGCTTGGATAGAATGTGGTTTGCACACTGGAAACTTATTCTAGAATGGTTCCCCTCACCCACAATCTGCATCCATAGCATCTGCTGAGGGGGATGGAATGGAGGGTGGAGCAGAGCGGCGACGCCACAACCAGGGTCTGCTGAAATCCTCGCAGGGAGGGGAACTCAATGGTACCTTGCAGCTGGAAAACCCCATAGCACCTGTCAGCCTGGGGAGAGAGGAGATGATGTCCTGAGCCAACAGCTGTGGTGAAATCACTCTCTTCAGATGAATTTCATTCATTATAACCTAGTTGTAATATTAACACACACCTCCATCCCAAAGGTTCCCCATCCAAGGTATGAGAACCCCTCACTGGGCATGTGTTCTATATTTTTTGACTGTATCTTTAAAAGCGAAGCAAGAGAATTTTACACCAGTCAGTAAGAAAGGTATGTATGTCTAGAGTCACTCAAGCTCCACCTAAACAAAAAGAAATATTATAAAAGTAAGTAGAGAATGGGAAGAATTTAGGGAAGACTCCATTGTAACTGCTGGGATCAGTTGATGGGCTGAACTTGTCTTCTCCCCTGAAGGTACACCTATTGGGTAAGAACCACACTCTGTGTGTGCTGAATGCTTTTATTGTCACAATTTTATGTTAATAAATTATTATTCCATAGACTGTTGGTGGGAATCCTTCACAGTTTCTGGCAGAGGGGAGCACACTCAAATGAAAAGAAAGACCACAGAGGGGTCATGAAGTTGGGGAACCTGCTGAGGGTTCTCCCTTGCACTCTGGTGTCCCTGAACAAGTCAGTCGAGCCATCCTCTGATGCAGCAGGACTGCTCAGTGAAGGGTCCCCATAACGGGACACTGACAGACTGGTAGGACACAAGGGTCTTGCCTTTCCTGGGGCACTAGCAGACAAGTCAAACACTGCAGGTTGAAGAAATCTCAGTTTTTCACGTGGCAGTGAGTATAGTGTATTTCAGTAAAAGTCAGAAGGAAAGATTCAGTTTTCTTGGTTTCTTCATATGATTTAAATTTTTGTTACTTCTTGACTGGATTTTAGAACTTGATGCTCCATGCAGACGAGAAAGTTATAGGAATACATTCTAATTCATGCTGCTACAGGGATCGTATTTTTAGCTTTATTTTTCTTGAGTCTTGCCTGTCAGCCTAAATATGGGGATAATAGATCATGTTGACCAAAGCATTCTAGGTGTTTGAGCAAGGAGAATTTCTGATGACTGTGATGATGTGAGGTGGGACTCAATTGCAGAAGATCAGTCAATGTCAAAGACAAAGCAACTTTTAGAGACTGGTGTTAGAGAATTCTTTCTATAAGAACAAATAAAGCAGCACAGATGCTGGGAGAAATATGATGATTATGTTCTTCTATTACTCAGGAAAGTGGCTTTATTTTGGTAATAGAAAAGCTGGGGTTTGTTGCTGAGAAACAAACAAGTTTATGAATATGTGCAAACCTGAGATGACAAAGAGCAAATTCTGTTGTCACATTGCACTGCAGACTCGATCTTCATATATAAAACAAGGCAGGTGATGACAAAGTGCAAATAGAGGAAGATAAGGAAACAAACCGACACTATTAGCATGAAAATGGTAGAGTAAATGTACTTGCAATCTTAATTCTGTCAAGTTTTTCGAAATACAAGAGAGAAGAGGCATTTAGGGAATATGTGTATTGTTTTTATGGTGAGTTAGAAATTCCACCTGAACATAAAGACTCTCATGGGAAAGTTTCCTTGAAAATTCAGCAAGTGGAGAATGTTGATGTGAAAAGCACAGTGCAGACTTGATAAGAACTTGAGAAAATTTAACTGTCTAATTAAAAGAAGAAGTGATGCTCATGAAATGTAAACCTGGTAGGGGGATTTATAATAAAGCTCACTAGGCAAAATTGTGAATTTATTCTAGTTTTCTGGTACTGTACTTTCTGGAGAAGAAATAAAGAGAATACATGCATTTATATAATGTTGCTGATTAGATAATTGCATTTTTTTTAAAAGTTTACTAATTTTGCTTGTTCTGAAGTTTATACCTTTTATGTCACATAGATTTCTGTTAGGAAGACAGACTCTTTGGTTGGGAGGGTTGGAAATTTTGTAAAAGCAAGGTTTTTTCAGTGGTATAAATTTCATAAATTAGAGTTTAGAGATTTTCTGTTGAAGATGTGAGCCACAAAGAATTGAATATTGAATATTGGATCTCCCCATTATGCAAAATCATAATTTGGGTTATGCTTGAGTCAAAGAAAATGATTTCAATATTCCCAATGTCTGACAGCATTCATATCTCAGTTTTGGTATTTTTGGGTGGGTTTTGTCTGTTTGTGGTTTCTTTTTGTTTGTTTTGTTTTTCTTTTTCTTTTTGTCTTTTAGAAACCTTTAAAAAAGGTGAAAAAAAACCTTTAAACCAGTGAAAAAAAAAAAGAGATCAGCAAAATGTCACAGAAGAACATGATATAAAATCCTAATTTAATAATACATCCTGGAAGTTTCTGATGTCTAATTTTTCAGCCTAATTCTCGTAAGGGAAGAACCACAATAATGAAGATCAAAAGTCAAGGACCAAGTCAAACTCTTTATTTCTTTTTTACTTTTAAGAAAACAGCAGCTTCACCTGTGAGGGTGTGAAGTGTGAGGGTTTATGGGGACAACAACGTTTAATAGCATCCTGCTAGCTTTGAGAAATCTGTCTTCTTATTAGGTATTTTATGCTTCTGAGCTAATGTTTTGTCAGAAAGTGCAAATTTTTCTGAATGTAAATTTTACCACCTTACCATTAGTGTTTAGTGTCTGCCAAATGACAAGAGGGCAAATAAGAACAACAATACATGGTAAAAATAAGATGTAGAGGAAACATTTAACTGGATTCACTGTAGGTACTCAGATTGCTCTGCATCCTGTAGCAAAGTCAAGTGCTGTGATTATCACCTGTTGGGTGATTTAGCTTCCCTAGCAAAATCAGTAGATTATTTTGATTCTTTGGTTTCTTCTGTTTTGCATGAATTAAACAGAAGCACTACAGTAATATAGTGTGTGTTTGGCTAAGAATATATTTCATCTTTTTATGCACCTCTTTACCTCTTATTCTTTATTTGAATGAAGAAAATGAGCTCCGAAGATACTACCTTTTCTCATTACACCAAAGGATTCCTAGTGTACAATGCAAGTCTTGGTTCATTAAGTGTCATTGCCACCAGGACCCCTTGCAGGGCAAGCTGCTACAGAATGCAAATGAAATGTTTCAGTGTTTTTTCTGAATTTTATCACTCCTGGACAAATTTGCATTAGCAGACAAAGGATGTTGTTAAGAATTTCTCATCAGCTAAAATACTAGAATTTTTTTTTTTTATGTAGGTGTATTTTGCAAAGTGTATTTGAATAAAGAAGATTTTCCCCTGGGATTCTTGGTTGTAACAAATGTCAGCCTCCGTGCATTCTGAAGAGGTTATGTCCAAATTCACAGGTGTCAGGTTTATTTAGAAATTTTTTACATCAAAACTGTACTTAAAATGACTGAAATTTTCACTTGTCAACAGGTTCTGAGTTCTGAAGTACAACAAAGCTCTCAGGCAAAGCAGAAAACCTTGTGAAAATATGGCAATGAGTGACTACAGTGACACTGAAACATTAGTGTCATTATAGACAGTGTACTGTGTGTTGCCCTTCAAACAGATTTTATATAAAGTGAGAGAACTTCATGTGCTAGTTTAGATGATGTTGCAAAAGGAGTTTCTGAACCTTAATTGGATACACATACTAGTCTGCAACCTCTAAAGTGAATAGGTAAAGTAGGTCCAGAAGTATCAATTCTATATGGTTAATTTTTGGGAATTGTCTTTTTTTTTTTTTTTCCTTTAAGCACATAAAGAAGGATTTTTTTTTTAAAGTAATTTTTATTACTTTAAAGGTACATTTTTGCATCTTTTTAAAGTTCAAGAATAAAGGAATTTTGGAAATTTTGCTTCTTGTAGACTTAACAGCAAAAAGAAAGCAGCATTTATAATAGAAAAATAAGTATTGTTGCTGTTCAGAAGGATTTAGGCCTTGAAGAGGATGGAAGAAAAGGAAACCCACTGATTTTACAGCTCAATAACTTTTTTGTCTAGAAAAAAATACTGCACTTGCTCCTTATATCAAATATTTGAGTTTTTCAGGTCAGTTTGTATGTGTATGTAATATAAACTATTAACAAGGGTAGCTTATTTTCTTTGAATGCAAGACTAACCTCTTCAGACTACTCATTTGTGTTCTAATTAGCTGATTAGAATTGCAGACATTAACTCCTCAGCTTGGAAGCAGTGGAACGCAGGAAGGAATCATGTCCAGCCTTCCCTTTTGGCTCAATTCTTGAGATTTAGTAATGATAGCAGAGAAAATGAACTCAGAGGAATCAATAAGCAAACATTATTTGTTATGGTATTTTCAGATACATTCCTCCTAGTTTTGCTTTTGTCTAGTTATGCTTTAAATATCATAACCAGGACTACTAAACTAAATATATATTGGTGAATAAAACAGGGCATACGCACAGGTTTGAGCATTGGTAGATTTATCTGACCTACAAGTTTGTCAGCATGGCTCTTGATGAGATTTTAACCTCTGCTTGACATGTCTGAAGCCCATGGGGACAGCAAGGACCATGGACCATTCCCACAAAATAATTTAAATTTAATTAGTCTGGTACTCAGGGATGAGGTAAGAAGGTTAAGCTGTGAGAAACAAGCAGATGATGAGCTAAAATGAGTTGAAATGGGTTGGAATTATTTTTAAATGTATACTGGAGACTAGGAAACCTTAGAAGTCTTGGTTTTATCCTACTCCCAGACTTAAGTCATATTTGGTCTTTCTTACATATCTCTGACAGTTCAGATATCATTTATTCACTATTTTATTAGGAAATGGTTATAATGGAGATACAGAAAAACAAATCTCCAGAGACAGATGTTGACTGGTTGGATAACATTAGAAAAATGGGGTTTGATTGTGTTATTGCAAAGAATAAATTTAGAGAATAGTGTCTGCTTTGTTTTGTATACTTTTCCCTTTTAAAATTAAGGAATAGAACAGAACATATCCAGCTGATATTTATTATCAAATAAAAACTTAGTTTGGAAAGGACCTTTAAAGGTTATCTGGTCCAAGCCTCTGAAGAGAGCAATGCCAAATTTGCAGTTAGATCAAGCTTTAAACTTAAATCACATTGCCCAGGGAATTGTGAAATCGAGTTTTGAATATTACTGAGGATGGAGATCCCTACAAAAACATTACATAGCTGCTCTTTCTCTTTTTTCCTTTAGAATAAGTGTTCAAGAAATGCCTGGAGTGTTCTACAGGACCACAGTAAGCTTCTGAAGGAAAATCAGCAGCCATTTGGGTTATTGCTATTGAAGCCATGACGGTCACTGCCTGAAGGGGACTATTATGATATTTGGATACTTCCAGACAAAATATTACTTGTCTTGTAATAGTTGCACTGTGACTGTGATAGACAAAGACCACAAGAGAGGGAAGATTTGCACAAAGAGAGTGTTGAGTAGATCACCTGATGGACCTGGTGTGTGTGGGGGAAATAAAAAAAGATGCAAACCCCAAAATCTTTCTTATAGATTTGCTGAACTCAAGAAAACCTGGTTTCACTGACGTGGGGATATGTCAGCCAATAAGTGTGCTCTGGTAAAGTTTGGTAGCATACAAGAAAAACTTAATTGTGAAAGTCTCATAAAAACCAGCAGTTATTTAAAAATAAATGAAAATAAAATCCTAACAAAAAAAGGTAGTCCAAAGTGCAATATCTTATAACCTAAAAAATTGTGTCAGCTTTATCAAGTAAGAAGGCTCCATATTTAGAAATGTGCAAGTTTTCCAGTGTACCTTCACTGTCCTACTAGGGACGCACTTCAGAAATGAGACCATCTGAAATGGAAATGCATCTTGACACAGAAAAAATTATTTATGTCTTCTGCATTTTTTGGTTTTTTAATAGTTAGAGACTGAGTCTATACTGTATAGAATAAATTTAAATGATTCATCCCTTAGGCAAATGTCCCATGATCTCCTCTAAAGCTCTATGAAGGACTCAGGAAAGGGGGAACTGAATTTTACAAAGCTGTTACATTTCAGATACACTCTTTCTCTGTGTGTCCTATATGTATGAATTAGAAAAAAAACCCTTCATATAAATTGCTGATCAGCTAAAGTTATATATTTCTGTTTTTCTGAGATATTTCTAAGAAATGTTTTGAGCTTTATTCTTAATAATAAACACTTACAGGTCAGTGAAATGAAGTCCATCACACAGCTTTGTTGGTAACATCAACAGGAAAACAGGGATGTACCCACACCAGTCTTCAGTAACAATTCCAGTTGGTTCAATTAAGCTCAAAGTGTGACCATCTATTATATTTCACTTAACCATTTACTTATAGATTTTATTCTTTTTTTTTCTTCTTATTCTCCTGTATTGAGAAGTACAATTAATAAGAGTTTTCTTCCCAATGTCATTTAATATCTAATTTTTTCCTCTCTGTTAGGCCTTTCTCATAAAATATAATTTGACCCAAATTTATATTTGGATCCCAATGGATATATTCAAGTTCATGCAATTTAAATCAATTTTGTCTTCACTACATATTTTCTTGAATTATGCAGACTTTTGAGTCACAAACTGTAAGTGATGGAAGATTTACCTACAACTCTTAGTATCTCAAAATGTGCAACATCCTATTTCCATATGTGCTAGAACTGGCAGACCAAATCCTGACATCAATGATATCATGCTGTCAGAAGAAAAGAATAAGCCAAGCCTCATTAACAAGTTTTTAAATGTTAACCTAATTCTTTCCAAAAAAAACTCCTCTGAATTTGTGAGAAATTTCCAATGTGATATGTGCTGCATTTCTGCATTCAAATGAAAGGCTGACTTTGCACTAGAACAACGAAACTCATTGGAAAAAAGTAGGACAGATGAAATCATTGCCTTTTTGCCTTTTTGGCTGCCCTGCTGTCCTTTTGTCATCTTTAAAAAATAAAAATAAAAATAAAAAATAAGCAAACAAACTGTCTTCTTTAAAAGAGAAGTGAATTGTATTTTACCCTATTTTTCTTGATTGTCAAATTAATTTTTATAAATACAGCAAAGTGATAAAATTCATATGAATATTTTCAGGTAAATCTCTTGTCTGGGTAACCTCCCTTGTCTGAATGGTGATATTGTTTTGGAGTGATGCTGTTCAGTGGTGTGAAGTCACTCTGTCACGTTTGCAGGTGAAAAGCAATTTCAAGGGGTACTTCTAGAGACTGAGAGGAGAACAAACCTCCAGTGTTCTTTTGGTGCAGGGAAATTAGTCAGTAATGATAGGGGAGGGCTAAATGCTAGACAGCTAACCTGTGTTATTCACAGTGCTGATGTCTATATTGGAGGTAGTCTTGTAGTCTCCAGGGAAGAGCTTTGTCTCATCTGGTCTAGATGTCTGCCTTTTAAAGGGATGAACTGTATTTTGAGTAATTAATCTCTTTGAAATGGCTATTGTTATTTACAAGTTTAATATGACTTAATGGAGTCAGTGGAACAATGCCAACATGAAGCTGTGGGTGCCCCATCCCTGGCAGTGTTCAAGGCCAGGTTGGATGGGGCTTCAAGCAACCTGGCCTAGTGAAAGGTGTTCCAGTCCATGGCAGGGAAGTTGGAACAAGATTGGAACAATAATCTTTAAGGTCCCTTCCCATGCCAAACATTCTATGATTCTATGATCTCTCAAAGGAGGTATCAGACCTACAAGTTATGTCATATCTGCCATCTGTGAAAGGATCTTTTCAGTCCCGTAAGATTCGTGAATAGCAAATAAGAGCTGACATTAATATGTAGATAACTGAATCAAGTACATTGAGTAAGGATGTGATCCGGTTAACTAAGCATGTCTCCAGGTGATTTTGTGTTACCTAGTGTAATTTACCCTGCCTACAGCTCCCATTTTGGAAACACATAGATTTCTTGGGACAGCAAAGTGCTGAAGTGTGTCACCAAGAAGGGTGATGAAGCAGTGAAGGGTTTAGAGAACATATCTTATGAGGAGAAGCTGAGGGAACTGGGATTGTGTAGTCTGGAGGAAAGGAGGCTCAGGAGAGACTTTATCACTCCTTACAGCTATCTGAAAGGTGGTTGTATCAGGATGTGTGTCTTTCTTTCCAAATAACAACTGATACAATGAGAGGAAACATCCTCAAGTTGTGCCGGGGGAAGTTTAGATTGGATATTAGGAAAAAATTCTTCACTGAGAAGGTTGTCAAGCATTGAAACAGGATGCCCAGGGAGGTGGTTAAGTGGCCATCCATGGAGGTATTTAAAAGATGTGTAGACGTGGTGCTCAGGGCCGTGCTTTAGTGCTGGGCTAGCATGACAGTATCCAGTGGTTGGGATCAATGATCTTTAGCATCTTTACCATCCTAAATGACTTTATGAATCTT
The DNA here is from genome assembly GCA_013400915.1 of Pardalotus punctatus. Taxonomy (NCBI): domain Eukaryota; kingdom Metazoa; phylum Chordata; class Aves; order Passeriformes; family Pardalotidae; genus Pardalotus; species Pardalotus punctatus. Next base: position 52,941 of record VZTX01051095.1, on the reverse strand, counting down.
AAAATTATCTTGATAAATCTGCCAGCCCTTAAAATTATTTATTTCTTTCTTTCCCTTAATTTTCTGAAGGGATATTGCTCTAGCATGACAGGCAGTACACACATTCTATGGATACTCTCTTCATTTCCTTTGGCTGATGTAACAGGGTTTTATAAATTCCTGTGCTTAGCTGAATTTAGTTGCTCTTGTATCGCCTGGAACAAGGTTTCCTAAAAGTTAGGTGTGCACTGATTATTTCAGTTGGAAGGGATGTGCCTGGGTGATCCCTCTCTCTCTTTTCTGCTTGAGCAAGAGTCACAATGGCTACACCTGGCTTACAGATAACAACATGAGAGTTAAGGGCCATAAATCTTGGTCAGCAGTTGAGGGCTTGTTGAGCATGTGCCAACCGAAGACAAGTCAATCACCTTTACTCAATAGTGGCCAGACAGGGCCTCTTGAGCTCCCCTACATGGCAGCATTTTGCATTCCGGGATCTCCCCTTGAGCAGGGAGGCCACTCCAATTACTCCTCAAGGAAGAGCAGTTCTGTGCTGTGGCAGATTCTTGGTAAGTGACTAACAGCACACTGGGCATGAAACCTTAGCCAGGTGGTGTAAAGGATTGGTTGTGCACACATAATCCTTCAGATATGAACTGTTAACCAAGTCTAGGACTACGTCTGGGTCCAGCCACAGCTACACCCCCTTTGGAAAGGAGTTTGGAAAGAGGGTCCTTTCTAAATCTCATGACTCAGCAGGAGGGTCTCCCTGACAATTCTGTCTGACCCTGTCCTCTATGTAGAAAATAATCAAGTTACTGTGACAAGGGGTAGAAAAATCATCTTGGTCTTGGTAATGTCCTTGTTGTGTGGAAGTCCCATGAAACCTGGGTTACTGTGCCAAGAGGGAGGTATGGGTTTCACAATAATATCTGCCCCAGGTGTAAATAACTTCTCAGAAGCAATAATGACTGTTTCTTCTCCTCTTACCGTAAGAAGAATCCAGACTTCATCCTAAAGGCATCAAAATTCAATTATCCTTGCAGAGTTGACAAAACAGAGGTAGTTTAGGACAATTCATAGAAAGCCAAGCAAAATAACTCCTTACTAGAGAGATTTTCTCTCATTACACTTTCTGTGTACTTTCTCAGCTGTGGTCCTTTAAGTGAATCAGTCTGCTTTGTAGGAAAGTGCAGAGTGAAAATAAATATACGAGAAATGGGCAAAATGGGCATAATGGTACCAAAAACCAAAGTGAAGTGAAAAGTTCCTTATACTGGTGTTACAGTTTTTTTCTCTTATTGTTTTGCATTATCAAGAAAGGAATTATTTTGCTGTTGCAGGTATTTCACTTCCTTAACAAGTTGCCAGAGAAACTAAAATTTTAAGGGAATAGTATTGTAATGATGTATTTTCCAATAAAAATGGTGTGGGAAATTGTTAGAGTTTTAAAATTACAGTTGCATGTTATGAACTGAATATTTCAGGATATATAGAAGACTTGTGAAAGCTTGTCTATGAGAATGATTTATAAAACTTGTGATAAAACAATTTCTTGGAATTTTTGAACTCCACAATAATATTTTTAATGACATTGTTTGGAAAACCAAAGTTTTCCCACATGATTTAGCTTTCTAGCTTTATGAAACCTAGATTTAGTTTTATTAAACCATTTTTTCTGAGGAAACTGTACATCTGCTTTGAAATGCTTAGAAGCCTCATCTCCAAGGAAGGCAACCTCATGCAGATAGCCAGTGTCCAGAACAAGTGTAAGTGAATCCTTCCTAGAAATTAAGGTACAGTTGTTGGTGAAAAGCCAACAACAATTGATACTGTTTGCCATGAGGCAGTTCAGTTTGAAAAAGAGTCTTTTATGATCACTTAACAGTTTTGAAGCTTCTCTAAATCCCTAGGTAATAAGCCATTTCCAGCTGATTCAGTTGATTCAATGTCAGGTGTTGATTTCTGTTACAAGCAGAACTACAAAGCAATGCTGCCTGGTTCAGTAAGCCAAAGGGTGTTTTGAGATTGGTGAATCTCCCGCTAAAGAAACAAGCTGTGGCCCTAGGCTATTTCATAAAAAAAGGATTTTCTTCACCCCTACCAAGACTATTAGTAGGCACATTAGAATACAAAAGACCCCAACTGCTCTTTAAATTAAAATTCTTTACACTTGCTTTAGGGGTGGCAGGACTGATATCAGATAAAGGGATCTATGGTAAAATGGAGAAACAGTGCTGGAAGGCTGAGATTCATCTTACTTAAGATAGCTAAAAATTTTACATTTATGTTAAGCCCTTGCCTCCTCCTGTCATCAGCAGAAAGAGCTGGTGGCTCCTGAGAGTGATTCATGTCAGCTGTCCTTGACATATCTCATGGTGACATGAACTTCATTCTGAAGGTACCTGTTCTTTCCTGTGACTACAAATGAATCAAAATGTGGCTAAATCAGACTTAAAATATTGGAGTTAAAACTTATTTCTTGATACCTAAGTGGGAGTAGATGAATCCTGCTTCAAGTGTCTTTTTTTTTTAACCTTTTTTTCAATATAAAGAAAATAAACTATATCAATCCAATCATTAGAATAGATATAAGATTTTCTGTGGCATAATATAAATTTTCTGTGATTTTTGTCAAAGCTTGGAGTTGACCTGGGAGGTATTTCCCTATCTTAATGATTCTATGATTCTATAATGGAAAATTAATACAAAGAGTAAAGCTTATAAATGATTAATTGCTGTGCATTTTCAGCATAATGTACCATAAGCTATTTCCTGCTGTACTCATGGTTAAATTCATCACATTTAACTTCACCAAAGCTAAAAGTTACCTGACTAGAAGTTAGAAAAGTCTAAGATAAACTATTTATGTAGACCCTAGTGAGAGCCACTGTTGAAATAAAAGCACTTCCAGGTGATTTATCATGCCATTCTAACATATATATCCATTGCAAGCAGAATAAGTTGTCATTTCTAATGACAGCTCCGTAGAGAGTTTAAAAACTAGATTAGGATGGATTATCAGGAAGAGGAGGTAGCTGAAACCTTTTTGAGGTAGCTGAAGAAAACCTCATAACCACACACCTTGATACTCAGCATCTTTAAGCACACCAACACCTGCTGGAAGAGAAGTCTGAGCACAAACAATGCAGAAGATATTTGAAATATAGTAATGCAATTTCCTGATAAAGGTGACCAATGAACTGGATAGTGAGGGTGCTCAGGAGGACCCTGCTTATCAGGGAGGCTGGGCTAGATGACTTCCAGTGGTCCCTTCCAGCCTTCTTACCCATTCTGTGATTCTGTGGCAATTATTGATTCTGTTCTGATTAGTACAGTGGAGCCAACTGAGCCATGCCTTGAGATTCCGTTCTTGTGTGTGGGGCCACTCCCACAACATGTAAAGGCACCACATGTTGCATGCAGGGGTATAATACCCACAAAGTTGGCTATCCAAGAGTAGGAGCTGGAATACCAGTCCTGGAGATGCAGATAATTGAAATAAATAAACAAAATCCTCTGTTAACAAATAAGCTACAAAGGGCCTCGACACCAATTGGATATCTTCAGAGATTTATAATAATGAATTATTGTTTTAGAATATCACTTCAGTGAAAATACAACTGTGTTAACACAGAAAAGATTTTGCTGACCTTTATTTAGATTGACATATATATTCTATTTAGGCATTTTAATGACTTTAGGATTAGCGCCAAAATAAACCCAAAATATAATTGAATTAAATTTGAATTAAACTTACAATGCTGGCATTTTGAAGAGATATTTCAGGCACAGGTTCAAAGTTAGTTCAAAGTTTAGAAAAGCTATGAAAAAGATTAAGTAATAAATAAATAAAAGGCCTGATTTTTTTTTTTTTTAATCTCTTTGTAAGTTTGGATACCTTGGTATTTTCATCCCCCAACAAAACATGTCTGCAATGGGATCACATTGCTTTAAAGTTTTAGCCTTGTTTGCTTTCAAATGTTATTACATGGGATCTACTTGATAGTCTTCTTATGTAAGCATACATAATTTTAGGGAAACCTTCAGTAATTTCTGACCATGTAGGCTATGGAGTCCTCCCCCCAGTTGTGTCTCATTGGCGATCAATATCAGGAATTCAGCTTTTATTCCTTTCTGGTCTCTCTAAAATTTTTGCTCTTCTTAAAAATCTTTAGCTTTAGCTGTACCTTTAGAAATACTTCTTTTAATGAAAGTCTTCATAATGAAAAAATCTTCATTTCTACTCAGACTTACGTTCATCTAGGTTTTGAATATCAACAGGAATGGAAGCTTCACAATCTCCCAGAGAACTTGTTTCGGTGTCTGGCAATTTCCGCAGTAAGGTGGGTTGTTTTTTTTTGTGTAAATGGAATTTGTTGTGTTTCTGTTTGTGCCCATTGGCTGTTTGCCTGCCACTGGGCATCATTGAGAAAAGTCCAGGCTCCTGCCATCTAGACTATATATTGGCAGGATTTTATCTGAGCCTTGACTTCTCCAGCTGGAAGCTGTGACTCTTCAGCCAAGTGACTCTCAACACTTCAATTTATTGCTCACTTTCATGGCTCTTAGCTGGACTCACTTCAGTGTGTGTCTCTCCTGAACTGGACCCCAGGTGCATCTCACCAGTGATGAGCAGAGAAGGATCACATCCCCTAATCTGCTGATGACACCCTTCTTAATGAAGACCAGGACTAATTCCTGATTCTTTTTTTTAAAACTTTTTTCCCCACAGGGGTGCACAGCAAGCTCCTGTTCACATTCTTGACCATCAGGTCATTCTCTGTGTAGGACCCTGTTTGATCCCCAGCTTGTACAACTACATGGGACTATCCCTGCCCAGATACAGGACTTTGCATTGCCTTTTATTCAATTTCATGAGATTCCTCTCAACTCTTTTCTTCAACCTGTTGAGGCATATCCATGTGGTATATACCATGACATATGTTATATAAAACAAACCTCCCAGTTTTGTATCATCCATAAAATTGCTGAGGGGGAACTTTTTTGCAGTTGTCCATTCATCTAACTTGTACTTCCTCAGTTTTTCTGTGAGAGAGACAGTCTCAAAAGCCTTGCTGAAGTTGAGATAAACAGTATCTACTGCTCTCCATTAACCCACCAAGTCACCAATCTTGTTTTAGAAGGCTATCATGTTGGTAAAAAATGATTTCTCCTTTATAAATCCATTCTGACTACTCCCAATCACCTTTTTGTCTGTCCTTCATGTGTTTTGAAATTGTTTTCAGGTCAATTTATTCCATCTCCCTCACAGGGCTTGTTTCCTTCAAACCTGCTTTATGGTGTTCACGTCTCTCTTGCACTGTTCCTAGTTTTAAACAGTCTTTACCAGGCTGGACACATTTTGAGTGCCTTGTTAATATGAGGATTAGCTTCCTTTCCAAGAAGAGACTTCACAGTAAAAAAGACATAAACACGAGGGAGTTTTGTTCTTGTAACTGGGAATTGACATCAGCTGGGTAATATTTCTTGGAAATTCATGAGACTCTCCTGGAGGTCAATGGTCCTTTAGTACTAAAAAGAAAAGAAAGAAAAAAATAATCTTTAAAAGCCAAACTAACAAGCCTGTGCTTCCCACTGGGCTTGTGAATTCTTTGTTTGCTGTACCTTGTTAAATGTAAATTTAGAAAGTCAGTACCTGCTGAGAAACATGTAGTTTCACTCTCTAACTGGGTCATACCCAAATCTGAAACTAAGGGCATAACTGTTAAGTAAAGTAAAAATTATGTTCATGATCATTCCTCTTTTTATAAATATACTTCTTTGCCCTTAAATTTCCCAGCATAGCCCCACCATAGGGCTCAGAAGGCATCAAGGAGACTGACTTCAATCTTTACGGAAAAGGGAAGGGTTTTTTTCTTTGATGATAATATTTACTTCACTGAAATTTAGAGGCAGAACTCAGCTGAAGGTTACGATACCTGCATTTTGATACCTGTGTCTCATTGTCTTTATTAGATTATAGGTGTCTAAACACTTTGCCAAAAGAAACCATTCTGTACTATCAGTGGATTTAGGGAATGATTCAGCTGACCAAAAGCCTAACAAATTATTCTGTTTCCTCAGGCTGTGCAGTTACCTAACCCACTCAGGGCTGCCTAACCAGAGGTACCAAACACAGGGGGTTGGCAGTAATGGCACAACAAATACACGAGAGCTGTTTCCTGCAATGGCACTTTGAGCTGGGACTGCCACATAGACGTATCCTGCGATCATTATGAGGTTAAGGAGAGAAGGTGGCTGATTTCCACCCCCAAACTTGTGTAGGGTGAATACTTGCCAGAATAATGTTTCACTGATTACTTATTTTGTTTCTTTCTTACAGAATTTTTACTTCTATTGGCACCATCCACCTGCAATGATCCAGCCTTTTTTTTTTCTGTCATATAGCAGAAATTGTTCTGCAAGAACCAACACTAATGAGAAACCTACAGCCTTTTCCTCAATCCTGTAAATCTCCCTTTGCTGAGCATGCATGAATGGATAAAACAGGACTCAACATTTCATTTTGTACTGGTAGCTTTCAAGCTCTGCAAACCTTCATCCATTGTTAAGGTTGTTAATTACTATATAGTGTATATGATTATTATTATTATTACCAAGGGCACATTCAGATATTCCCATTGCATAGGCATTGCAGTATGAGAGTTATTGGATTTATTCTGAACAGTACAAAACAAACCAAATTGCAGTTTTTGTCAAATATGGTCTGCTTCAGCAATTTCTTATTGACATTCCCAAAAGGAATGATTGCTGAATTCTCAGTCATAAGAAGACAATATATCTATTTGAATATGGAAATCACTGGTATTGCAATGACTTTCCTCATGTAAAATCATGATCAAGCAAAAGATTTGCATCTATTCAGCAATGTGAAATTTCAGATAACAGTAATTCTTACATTTGTCTGCTGCTTCACATCAATTGTCTTAAGTAAGCCTTGCCATCTAGTGGGTGTAGTCCTAATAATGCCATTATTCAGTTAATGAAATTTCGGAAGAAATTATTTCATTTGCCACAGCTACAAATGGAGTTACGCTAAAACCAGGAGTTCTCAAAGAGCTAAATAAATGATTATATGAATGTTCAAGAAGAGCAACTGTAATATGTTTACTAATGGGTATATATGCCAAATGTTCCTAGTGCACTTTGGTTTCGGCTAAAAAGCATTTAGAAGTACTCAAATTTGACTGTATTTTTACAAGTATGTAAAATACTCAGGACACCTACACATTGTTTTGATTCCTTTTCTTTTTTCCTTTTTTCTAAATTCCATCAGTCCATTAAATTTTTCCTTCACTTATGTTAACTGACAGATTGAATAGATAGAGTGTCTGTCTTTCAGGTGACTGATATAAGCAAAATGATTAGGGTGACACAAATGTCTTAAGGGATCTGTTCTGCACCAGACACGTAAACCTCTACTGTTCACAGAGGCAGAACTGTTGAGCTTATCAGTCACGCACATACGGTGTTAAAACACAGATTTCTTAAAAGCAAAGGGATGTATTTGATAAATCAGCAGTTTTCAGCCTGTCACTGCAAATGCTGGCTCCTACTTGTGTGTAATATTTTGCCCTGTCCTTCCTGTCCAATGAACTGCTCCAGTCTGTTCAAAGGAAAAATAGATATACTTTGATTTGCTAATAATAATTTAGTTTTGTAATGTGGAATATTGCACAGATTATGAATTCTGTCCTTCCTTCATTAAGGCAACTATAGGCTAGGGTGTAAGCAGTAGGTAGTTGTAGAGCCATTTGAAATGTAAAACCTGTTCCAGTTCAAAATTGTGAGAATGACTATTAACAAAAAGGTGGAAGTGCCTGACACATTGACTTTGGCTGCACCTCCACCTGGTCGATTTTCTAAGCTCCCTGGAGATATTCTGGGTTCTTTAGGATGCGTCAAATGGCAACAGCCTCCTTTCTTAGAAGGAGATTATTTATTATTTCTTCCTTAAACACCTGAATTCTGCTTTCTTGTGTAGTGGGTTTGATCCCTGTGGACACCTCTGACTACAAGCATTGAATACCAGTTGATCGCACTGGAGATTTAAAAACATGGACTGCTAAACGTCTTACTCTTTTTCTCAAGGTGAATCTTATTTTCTTCACCTTCATTGTTTATTTAGGCTACAAAAAGACTAGAGAAATATGGCTGTAAGAGATCATACTCCATAGACATCTAAGTGGGATGACTATCAGAGGTGGCACAAGCAATAAAGGTGTGTCAGAATTGCAGCCACCTGAGGTCAAATGGTTTTTCATTGTCGCAGGCGACCTGAGACAGCATGATGCCCTTGCAGTCCCCACATGGAGAATCCCCCACAAAGCCACCTGTCCTCTCAAATTAAAACATAGGTTAGAAGCATAATTAATTAGCAAAGCAAAAATTTGACTGTGTTAAAAGATATGGAAAGTTATCCTTCTATTTTCAAATGGCAGTGGGAAGGGGCTGGGGGATGTCTTCCTGGCAGCTGAAATCATGCAGGCATATTCTTCTCCATCTGGCAAACAGAGCATGTGAATTCAGTTCCTGAAAAATGGAAAAATGGCAGTGACTCAAAAAAGAAATTTCTTTCTTCCACAGACAGGTGTTTCTGGTGTGTCTGTAGCAGCAGAAGATCACAGGAGAAACTTCCATGCAACCGCCTTTCAAGGAAAACAGTTCATTTAGATGACACAATAAGCATTCTAGCAATATTTAGTATGAAGGAAAAAGGAAGACTTTTTTTTACAATTAGTTATTTAGGAAACATGTATTAAATACATAAGTTCTAGGCTTATTTTATGCTATTGCAAAGTAAAGGAAAAGCCTAAATTGACAGAATATTAATCCTGTTAAATCAGGTGAATTTACCATTTTTTGCATTTTATTTCAGTGCAGGCTTTTGCTAACTTAGTGATTGTGTCTTTTTCTTACCAGTAGATTTTTTAAGAAAATAATTAACCAATAACTACATGTATCTTTCTCTATGTTTTGTTATTATACTTTGTCCGTTGATGTATATTCTGAGCTCAAGTAATGTGGTCCAACTGAACTAATTTCTAACTTTATTTTGATGCCAGGTTTTCAAACTCTGTTGTTTTGCTCAAACTCAGTATTCTTGTATCCATGGCAACAAGAAGATGTGCATACTCTGTCTTAAATATTATCTCACCAAAAAGTCAGGCGATTGAAATGGAAAGTACTTGGCGTGTCAGAACTTCACTGTATTTCAGATAGACAATTGTGAACAAGAAATCAAATGTGTAGAGACTGCTGCTGGATGTACTATAATTACATCTCTGCTTTACAATATACTTTTATGGCTCAAGGTTCTTCAAAATGAAAATGAGTACTGCATTTTTATTTATTAAATGTTAATGCATTCCTAACAGAGAGGCTTAACTCCACAAATGTTTAAAATGATGCAGAATGCACTAAAGTGCTCTCAGCTTAATCAGTTTGTTTTCATCTTTTTTATTTCAATTTTCACTGAAATTCAACAGCAAGAGATTGATTTTAATAAAAATACAGGAATAGGAGTCAGCACATTTTATAAAGACTCCAACTCACCTCCAAGTTTTGTTGAGCCAGAAGAGTATAGACCAGTATAGCCAGTGAAAAATTCTCCTTCGTTGTGATCTTCCCACCCAAAACAAGTCCCTAAATTTAGTTAAACAAAACCAGATTTAGGAACAAGTTTTGACATATAGGCAGTAATTACAACCAATCTTGAGAACCTTCTTTATGAGTGTTGGCTTCCTTGGACTCTAAAGTGTGCTTGGAAGATAGGTACACAAAATAAAGGTATTAGAGAAAAGGCTGGAATCCAGACAGCCAAAACTTTAAGAGAAGCCAGTTTCATATCAGGGGCTAATGTTCCAGAAGAGTTAGGAAAATATCTTAGTCAACAAAGTTAAAAACCTCTAAATTTTTTTCTAGAAACTTAGGCTGAAGTAAATACTTATTCATCCCTTGTTTAATCCTTTCTTGAACACCATTTGAAACATCACTGCAATCATTTTAATTTTTCCTTGGCCTAAAATTCTGATACTCACTATGTCTTCTAGATTAACTTGCTCATTCAGTTTTTTTATGTTAACCTGGTGAATATTTTTCTAAAATACAAAATTTCTTTGTCTTTAAGACCTTGATGTCATAGCTTGAAGGTAAGGTGCCCTTCTAAAGATCTTGTCCAGTCTCTGAAACATAGTCTTTTCAGAAGACAAGGCTGTGGCTTCACACATTTTTGAGTGATGACCTGTTCTAGTGCTGCTCTGAAGAGGGCTGATATCTGGAAAAAAAAAGATGCTACATTCAGATGCTGCAAGTGATGGAAAGTACAAAAAATTTTTTTAAAAGGGCAGGTGAGAGGACAGCCACACTGATTTCCCAATTTCAGTCCTGCAGAAACTCTTTCATATTTTGTGGAGCATGTCCTTTCTGCTAACAAACATTTTTAGCCTATTTCATCTCTGCAAATATTAATGCTTTACAAAAATCTTTCAGCTCAATGATGGCTATGGGAGATAGTGGTACCAAGATCTTACATGCAGGTACAAATAAGAGAAACAAAATAACAATGGGTCTGAGGCATTCAAAACTGCACCCTGGTGGAGGAGCAGCAGGACCAGCAGGAAAGCAGGATGCAAACAGTGGATTTGGACCTTGGGAAGAGAAGAACAGATTCCTGCTCCCCGGACTTCATTTTGTGTTTTGCTCTGGTGATCTGATAGAGATCCATACACAGCTTGAACTGTCAAAGAAAAGGTTTTGCCTCATCCAAATAGATGTTATCTAAGGAACCAGGGATAGAGACCTGAAATACATCTGCAACTAATATAAACTTAGTCCATACTTCCATCCTAGGGGCAAATATATTGACAAAGGGTATAATTACATAATAACTATTAGACTTTCTAGTTTGCATATTTTATTCATTGTCTGTATTGTTTCCACACTTGATTCCCAAACACCTCTATAATAATATATTTGTTAGCAAGAAAGGCATTGGAATTCTACATTGCATTATGCATATCTGCAATATATGCATTTTCATACAGAGAGTGTGCATTCAATTGTAAGCAATAAGTAAAAAAAAACAAAACAACTTTCTCTGTTCTCCATACCTGGTAGAAAGAGATATCTTTTTGGTTTTTTTTCCTTCTGTGAAGGTACTTCCATCTCACATTTTGCAATAGCAATATTCTCACTTATCTTGTGGAAACTAAAGATCGCTGTCTGCATGGGAATAATAGAATAAATTAATTGCTTTTATTGCATTGTAACACTGGTATCACAGTTTCCTTTTGGATCTCAAATATTTTTCAGACTGAATTTGCAGTGGTTGATGATTTTTTCTTTCGTGATATATAAGCCAAGAAACAATTCTAGAAATCACACTGAAATTCAGTTTAAGCAAGTGCAAAGATTCCCATAAATTTGTAGCTTGTTATTTTATTATTTTTGTGACTAGTTGTAATATTGTTCATAGTACAAAACATTGGCTTGCAGACACAAACATAAAACATTAGCAGTGGCATAAGTCAGCCTGGTCTGATATTTAATATCTGAGATATTTGTGCATTTCTTGGGATTTACTTGATTATATAGATTCAGACTTTCTTATCCAAATCCATTTGATGTCTTGTAAATACCAAGTATATTATAGATTCTCAAATGCTTTTCTCATATTATTTTAATGGTTTTTACCAGTTAGGCAAAAAACCCCAAAAACATAGAAATGGAAGTTATTAATTAAGAAGAAACTCACTGACCAAATTGCATTGAAATAAAGCCTTTTCGCAGCCCATTGCTTCAGCCAAAGGTTTGTTTTTTTTAATGGAATTTAGTTAAATGAGGAAAATAGTCTGAAAAATCAGAAGTTAGGATTAATCTCTACTTATTTTCCCCACTTGAAATGTTAACTTCTTATTCAGGATAAACATACAAGTTCTCTGATGTCAGTGAAGAGGGTCAGACACTGCCTTTGGATGTGTAGAGATGATTGGAGACAATTTAGGCTCTCTCTGAGTGAGCTAAATTGTTCCCTCAAAGATGATTCTGAGACTAGATGGTTAACTTCATATTATCTCTTACCAGTGTGTTCCAAAAAATTGTGGTAATCTGAAAAACCTCAAGTTTTAACAGACTTCCAAAACTGTTTATTGTACAGGGACAGCTCACAGACTCCAAGGAGGTCTGACCTCTGGTCTGAGCTGTTCGACATATTTATGAATATTAACACTGAAGTGAAAAAAAATGCTTATGAAACATGATTAATTGGGGTAACAAAACTATGGTTAATGGTAGAGAAGTGCAGAAGTTTGCAATATTGATTCACTGGGCAACAGATTGCTGACAAAACTCAAATGTAATAAGTCACACAGGAAAAGTAAAAGCACTTTTTTTTTTTTTCTATTTGCAGGGATGAGTTCTGAGTTAACTATTACTGCCCAGAGATGAGATTTTTGAGCCATAAATCATCATTGCATAGAAAAATCATCTCACTACTCCGCAATAGTAAAAAATCAAGTGAAACCACGAATTAACAGGAAAGGATTAGACAGCATGTCAGAAAGCGTCCCAGCATTTGTGTATAACTCTGTGGTGTGCCTACATTTAGAGACAGGTATGATCACTGCTTCTGAGAGGAAGTACAACCCAACAGGAACAATGACAAGGAGGACCAAAAGTGCAGATGGGTCTTTCCCTGACCCAATGCTGATTGGACTAGGATACTTCAACTAGTCTGAGATAGCTGAGCAGGAATTTGATACCCAAAACAAGCAGAAACAGAAACTTCTCACAGGCATGGTTACACTGCAAAACTTCCCTTTGATGTGCAGAAGTTTAAAGCTTAATATAGGTTCAAACCATGTTTATGAATCATAGAGGGAAAAGACATGAGAGTGCATTAAGTAAAAATTTAATAGCTGAGGATTGGGCAGCTCTTGAGGCACAGTCTGCTACAAGAGGAGAGAATGTATGAGGAAGTCTCATGTGGTGCTTTCTTGGTTGCAATCCTTCTCAGCATCTGCTACTTGTCCAGTGCCAGGAACAAGACACTTTTCTAGATGTTCTGTTATTTCTATTATTTTGGTTACTTCTATATCCTTTCCTGCACAATCCTTTCCCTACCATGATTTTCTAGAGAGTATTTTGAGTCCTAAAATTTTCCATAATTTCATTAAATATTACTTCTGAGTTTAAAAAAAAACCAAAAATTCTTTTAGCTGAAAAATTCTTTCTCTTCCCGTTTTCTTTCTCTTATTGCTGTTTCACATTTACGTGTTTTATAGAATACTCTGATTAGAGAATAAAACTATTGACATTTTTTTGTTTGAGATTAAGTTAGTGATAAACTATGGAATGATGTTTGACTTTCCAAAGCTCTCCACATGTTGTACTTATGCAAGATTCTGCACATTAGTAAATTTATTTGACTTCAGAAAATGGACTATTGTATTTAATATTTTAATTAAAATTGGACTATCAGGTCAGGTTGCAAATATTGCTGAAGCCACTAGAGAAAGTGGAAAAAAGTTGTATATTTCATACCCGTACATTATTTCTTTTAATATTTTGCCTGTTACAACATTGTCTTTGTCCAGCTTTTAAATGTTTATATACAATTTGCTATTCAATTTCTTCTGCTGTTGGCCAAATAGTACTTTGGAGCAATTGTAGTATTTCCTACATTTTTCTGGCTTTATGGGGAATTAGAAACTCTGAATTTAGATTTTTTGTGGTTTATATTGCCTTCAGGATCATTTGTATATACGAATATCCCACATTAAAGTATTTTTTCCTATGAATACATTAGAAGTACATTCAAGTGATGAATTATTTCTTTCTTTTATAGAATAAGCAACACATTTTTTGCCTGCTTTGAACAGTGTGATATATTTGTGTTCACCTAAGTTTGCCATATTAACATATTTTAGAAATAAATTTTAGATATAATTGGGGTCAATATCAGATGAGGTGTAGAGTCATGTAATACAGTCACTTATAAGTTTATTTCTCAAACTTATAGCAGATTGGCATGGGTGAACCAATAGGAGTTGGGTGATACAATACCAAGTATGCTTTCAATTTTCACCACATAATGTAATTTTAAATTCAGTTTCAAATTTAATTTCCACTTGATTTCAAGTGAACTAAATCTCTAACGCTCTAACTCTCATTATCTGTCAATCCTGCTTAATCATCATCCTTTATTGTGGAAAATAAATTAACTCCACAAATAATCCCTCAAGATCTCGTTTCTAAAGGAATCCTCTCTGTTTCTCCATGTATTATTCTCCCATCTGTTCATTCACCCTTTTGCACAATAATAAGTCACATTTTCAGGAAACAAGTGTAATCCTTCAGTGTGAAATGTATAACAGAAGCTACACTGACAAATCCCTACTGAAGGGTACAGTGTCCTATTTAGAAATGGTGTCAGGCTTTGTGGGAATAAATTAAGGAATTTTATTGCAATAACTTCTATTGGGGAGTGCATAGGGAAAACAAAGTCAATAAAAGCCTTCCTTAAAATTGTTCCTGTCCTCTCCTTTCTGGCTCATTGCCCTACCTACTAGGTTGTGTCCACAGTTTCTTATTTGCTTTTCTTCTGTGCTGTGATTCTTGCATTCTTGGCTGCAAAGTCCCTTAGACTTAGAGAGAAGGATGAAGAATACATTTCCTGTCCCTTCCACCTTTATGTAATAGGCTTTGACAATAGGTGAACAAGGATTTTAATTTCTTTTGGTTGGAGATGTGTTTGATCCATAGTGGATGAGTGCAGTTGGTCTTGAGCTGCCAAACTTTCACAAACTATTCTGCTTCTCCCTATCTGTGCATGCATGTGCTTTTTGAAGAGGACCTGACACTGAAGCCTCAGAGGAAGGAGGCAAACTCTTATGTGGCCACTTTCTTTTCTCTTTAAAGAGAGGAAGTGATGTGACACATTGCTTTATATCTCATCGTCAGTCTTTAAGCACTGTTCCTAAAGTTCAAGATCATCAGTCTGAAATGAAAGTCTCTCCAAGGATTGTGCAGGAAACTTAAATGGTCGCTTAGGTAATTCACTTTGAACTGCCCTACTAGTCCGGATACCTGGTTTTGGGTTCTTTGCATCATCCAGGTTGGTTGATTGCAGAAGGTGGTCTGACCCTCCCCCTAAACCTCTGTTCTTCTTGCACTCACTTCACAGTGATAGAATTTGACACCGATTTTATTGAAGCATCCTGTAGCCAAAAGAATCTCACTATTTAGTGGGCAGTTGAGCATCTGTGAAAAGTGAAAATAGTTGTGTTGAGAAGTATCCTGAATTAACTGCTGCTCTAACGCCTCTCCTAGGTGCAAAATTGTGTCTTATACTCCAGCACATTCCTCTGCTGAATGTCATTGAATCCTCAACTGGATTGCAAGCTTAAAGCACTCTAGAGGCTTCACTTGATGTATATAAACAGAAATAATTGCTTCATTGAATTATTTCATTCTGGTAACTTGTTTTCAGTATTTAGCTCTTAGAGTATAAGCTAGTTGAAACAAATGCATGGGCTTGTGTTTTTCTTTTTTTTTCTAAAGCAATGAAAATGAGTACGTTCTCAGGAAAGAAACAATCTATCATCTTTTACCATAGTGCTATTTTCTGAGTCAGCATATTCCGTAAGTTGACAAAAACAGAGGGACTTTCATTATTTATGTTTGTAAATCATTTACATTTTGACAGTACAACAGACTGGTGGGGTTTCCACACTGTGATATAACAGTTTTACATCATTTGGGGGCAAGAACTACTTTGCATGCTGTGCCATCAGAAAACTCATTACAATGGTGCATTCGAGGGCATGATATGAATAATATGAATCTGAGAACTGCTCTGCGTCTTCAGTGGATTCTTTCTGTCAAAACCGATTATCTGATCCATTTAGATCCATTTACTAACCTTTTTAATATCCCTAGATACATTATTTATTAACAATTAACACCTCTAAACTGTACTCTTGAGAGAATGTTAGGAACATTTGCTCCATATATGTGGAAAGAAATGTGTTAGGATTTAAAACAAATGTCAAGAAAATTACAGTGAAGTGAAAATTACTCTTACTGCATTGCAGATCCTAAGCAACTACTTCATGAAAAACAGCAGACTGCAATGAGCAGCACAGAGACAGACAGCATCCAAACATTAACCAGCACTGTTAAATTGGATTTCATAAATGATCCCTGCCTGCTATGGTTTGTGTGCTTTACATGCAGGCCACTATACATCTTCATCTGTTTTGGGACTGAAGTGTGCAATATTCAAAGAAGATCATCCAAGGTAACCCACTAGATGCATGGCATAATAACTGAGGTAAATTAAATGAGGAATGTAATAGGGAGAGATGCTGGTGCTTTAAGGAAATGTATCCGGTTTTTCAAACTGTAGAGTATTATGTCCAAATGATGCTATCAACAAGAAAAAAAACATAATATTTGAAAGTAAAATATGAGAATAGATGTTTCTTTCTTATTGTGCAGGATAGGCAGAACAATAAGCCTGGGATATTTCACTGGAATTAGCTGGGCTTTCATCTCTGTGAGCTATTATTTAATTACAAAAATCAACCTCATGCACCAAACTTATCTGAAATTCTGATACCTTATTTTATAGAGATGGAAAAATTTCTATTTCATTCACATTTCAGATGGAAACTTTATATGTGCATCCTCAGAATGCAGCTATTATTCTGCCCTGAAAGATTTTTGTAACATTGCCAGTGACGAGTCATTTTATCAAAGTTACAGTAACAAACCAATATTTAACTGTGAGTGGATATTTTTTCTTATAGGCGCTTCCAACACTGTCCTTCATTCATTGCAATGGAGTCTAGTGAATGCAGGAATTTCCCTCAGGAGCTGGCACTGTAAAGTTCCCATCCCTTGCTCTCCTTAGGTATCAAGCCCTCCTGGAGCTCAGAGCAGCAAATGGGGAGTTCTGTTCTTGCTCCACCTTCAACAAATGTTAGCTCTGTGTGCTATTTATTCTGAGTACCTTTAGATAAATCAGTTAAGGAATCTCCTTGTTGAGGACAATATATGTGGAATGGACCAGTTAAGACTAAATGTTTTGATGGCTGAAGAGTGCAAACCAAATCTGACATAGTATAAAAACGATACCATAGGCCTGTAACTGGTCAATAGTGAGAGTTTCTAGTTTATCATTACCCAAGTTGCTCTAGGATATCTTCTCTTCCTCCCACTACCTTTCTAAGGCATGTGCCTCGTGTAGGTTTTGTGTCAGGCCCCATAAACTGGTCCAGATAGCCTAGGTCACCCTGAAAAACAAGGACTGCAATGCCCGGGCTGCAAAATCCCATTTATGGTGTTACTCTTGCTTCTAGAAATGTCTGTGAATATTATAGAACCTTTTCCTATGTGGAAAGAGTAAGGAGAAAAAGCAGAACATGAGAGTCTGAGGGTTTTCCATTTTTCCAGAGTAAAGGTCGGATGTTGATGTTTCATCCCTCTAATTGAAATGTCAGAGGTACAGGATGCCTCACAGAAATGACATATCATATCTGGGAAAGTGAATTAAGTCTCATTTTTTGAATAACCATTGAACAATATGGACAGGGCCAAATGTCAGGAGCTGGCAGGTGTGATAGGAAATTAAGTAGCCACAGGGATTGTTTTCCAATACAGTTGTTCTCTATGAACTGTAGAAATTCACTTGTTTGATTAAACAAAAGACAGATACAACTCACCAGAGCTTCACAGCTATAACTGCCTTTTCTCTGGTATGTTTGAGAGCTTCAGCAAAGACAAACTGAATACAACCAGTGAAAACAATCTCCATGGTTTTGCAAGTCTGCCAGAAGAAAACATACTCAGTGAGTCCCCATACGTGTTCCTGCTCCACTGGGAGAAATTGAACACTTTTACAGCAAGGGACATTGATTCCACACAAATCTTGTACTTGCCAAAGTGTGAAAATAAATTGAAAGAGTGTTTTAGATCTTGGCATTCTCAGGGATTAAAGAGAAACATCCATAATAATAGCACTCTGGGATACTGTTGAGCCAAGGAAAAGCATAAACAGCTTGTTGGGAGATTGCTACTGATAGAGGATGACTGTTTTGCTTACACTTTCGAAGGTCTCTTCCCAAAAGGGCTGACTCTTTGGAAGAAAACATTTATGTTAGCTCTGCCTGTTCAAAACTGTCTGGTGCTGTAATAGCAGTAGTTTGTTACAGAAAACAACCTTTCTGGCAATTTGATATATTTGTTTGCAGCTGCCAATCAAACCCTAACCAAAGAAAATTCCTTCTGTCATGATTTTAAAAGGAATTTACAACTGAGTATCAGCTGATAAAGGCCATGTACCTTTCAGAAACATTTGTATAGACAGTTCAAGTCCCAAATGGGCCTTCACATACCCATGAGTTCATGATCATCCCCTACATTAGTGGATATCAAGCTGATTTAAACATGGTAATTAATCTAACTAGAGGTCTACATCTGAAAAAGTCATCCGTTCTCTCTTGATAATCAAGGCACAAACATTTTACTTATTTGTAAAGAGACAACAATGCTCTAAGACGTGTTTATTCATTCCTGTCACAAGTTTCAAACTCATAGTAGTTTAATTGTATTTGCCTATAGCTACATTGTAAATGTATGGCACAACTGAGAGCCTTTTAAAGTACAGAATAAATTGATCTCTTCTAGTCCCATCCACTTTGGAATCACTCAGAACACCCCAAAAGAGTGTCTGGGCTTGTGTTAAAGTACCAGTCTGAGCATCTGAGGCTTTCTTCTGTCACTGCTTCAGAATCTGCCTATTCCCAGTAAACCTGTATGGGGCTTACAGGGCAAGGATTTGGGAGCAGAGGCAGGGGCTGCACAAGTGGCCTCTCTGAGCAGACACCAGGGGCTGCCCCTGTGTCAGACAGAGTCAGTTCCAGCTGGATCCTCCCATGGGAGGCCACACTGGAGCACTGGAGTGGCCACACTGAAAACATGGAGGAGCCCACCCTGGGGACAGTGAGTGTGCCCTGATAGAAGCTGCAGCCCCTGGAGAGCCCACCAGGAGCAGGCTCCTGGCCGAGCTGTGGCCTGTGGACAAGAGCCTACGCAGGAACAGCTGTTTGGGAACCCACAGCCTGCTCCTGATGGACTGTACCCCATGGAAAAGATCCATGCTGGAGCAGTTCTTGAAGAACTGAAGCCCATGGGAAGCACCCACAGTGGAGAAGTTTGCAAAGGACTGGGAGTCACGGAGGGCACCTGCTGATGGAACAGAGGAAAAGCGTGAGGAGGAAGGAGCAGCAGACATGAAGTGTTAGGCTGACCACAACTCCTGTTCCCCAGCTCTCTGAGCTGCTTGGAGGAAAAGCAGCAGAAGGATTAGGAGGGAGGCTGAGTCTGGGAAGGAGGGATTGTGCGGAGAAGGTTTTTAGTTTAATTTTAGTCATTCATTTTAGTCCAAAAGTCTAGAATGCAGGTGTGAGTTCTAATGTAGATAGTGGCTACTGTTTATAGTTATCATGGGTCTTTACAGAGGATGTCTGTACAGTTATGCTTATTTGTAGGGCAAAAATGAGGAAATAAAGTATGGGAAGGCTGTTGAAGCAGCAGATGCAGGAATGACACCCAAATGTCCTCACTTTAATTTTATCTACTTTGAAAAGGTATTTATATATAGTAAAAAAAAAAAATGCTAATAAAAGTTACAGTGAAAGTTGTTTATCAATATTGTAAAGAGGGCACCTTTAGCCTAAAATGCTGTAATACTGGATTGTATTTGCCTGATTAAAAATACATTTTACATTAACCTGGCAAGCAGGAATAGGATGCAGACATGAAAAGGGAAAACACAAGAGAGATAGGGAAGGGATTTTGGATTCCTTATTGACAAACACCAGTTCATTCACCCTTGTCAAAAATAATGGGAGAAGCCCAAAAGCAGTGATGAATCATTTTATCACAAAGCTTTTGCAGGTGGAGCCTGCCTGTGCTTAGCACAGCTCTCAGCTCTCACACACCACAGGCATTCTGCAGTGCAGGTCTGGAGAGAGCTCTCAGCAGTGCTGCATGCCATTACACACATCAGAAAACTAAACCAAGCTGAGCTTAAAGTGGAGGAAAAAGACACAAAATATTCAGAGGGAAAACATAGATTTTTATTTATTTTTCATGATCTATTTCAGAAGAGAACTTTTAGCTGCTTATCTTAGGTGCTTAATTGTACCATTAGAGCCAGGAAAAAAAGCTCCAGGAGAGAAAAGAAAGCCCCAGTGTGGATTTACAAGATACCTTTTGCACTGGAAGTAATTGTAGGTTTCCTTCCTGCAGATCCAGAAGTGTAGAAAAAAGCCAGATAATAACATGTAAGACTGAGTTAGATCCTTTGTAGTCCTTGGTAACCATAACTACAATCTCTGTAAGATTTAATGCGTATTTAGCATCTTGCAGCACCAAACAATGCCCTTAAATCAACATTTTCTTATTTTAAGTGATATATATTTAAAATGAAGTTGAGGATCATTATTTTTGTCCTCCAAGGATATGACTACATTTGGTCATAAAATGGAAATTTTTGAATATAGAATATTTTACAGCAGTTTATTAATTACTGTAAACTTTCTATGGTGGCAAAGGGATTTTGTTCAGAATAAAATTCCCTGATTTTACAGTAATTTCCATTTCTCTCTTATTAGGGTCAGAAAATAATTCCTGTTAAATCAAAAACTGCAAGAATAGACCTATTAAGTCATGACAACAATGTTTCTGCTTAAAACTTTCGTCCAGAAGTGAAGTGGCTTGAGATATGCAATACTGGAGAAAATGATCATGTTTTTGAGATATCAAAGCTTTAAAGAATCATGGTGTCAGTTACCTGTAAAAATGATCTCTTTGCTTTTCCTTTGAAAATGAGCTCTTAACAATGGCACAAGAATTTGCTGTAGGAGGTAACCTAAAGAAAATGCATCTTTTGTGCCCTTAAAGAGTCCTTTACATTAATGTAATTGTAAACTGGAGAACCAGACATAAACATTCAGAGAAATAGCACATTGCTCATGCTCCTTTACATTAAAGACTTCCTTTGATCTCTGTGCCTAAGCTTTGATAGCTTCCCCACAGAACAAATCATTGTATAATATGCACAGCATTCAAAATTAATAAATTAGTGTGAAAGATAAGCCACTGGCATCAAACATGTCTAGAGCTTTGATGCTGGATTTGTGTTGCTAAGGCCCTTGTTGGAGTTTTGCTAATCGCTTTCTTTTCCTTTTCCCCTGCCTCTTCTTTTAAATTTTTTAATTTTTTTAAAGAACATGCTATTTTTCTGTGGAGAGAAACAACATCTTCCAAATCTGAACTGCTGGAAAATTTTGGAGAGGCTTGAATCCCAAATTGAGATCTAGGATGTTACTTGTGCTTTGCTTCCTTCTGCTTCTCTGGCTGATATGCTGGGTAGTTGATGAACTGATGGGCATGAGCAGAGATCTGCTTTTCAGACCTACTTCAAAGTTCAAGAAGATGGACTGTATTTCCACTTTGCATCCTTTAGATCTCAGAATCATCTATGCAGCAGTCCTTCACTTTCCAAAAACCACTGGGCTAATTCTATGCATAAAAACATGTTTTAACTGTGGAAATTTGAAATTTCTGTCCATGTTCATGAAAACTACTCTAAATTTCATTAATATTTTCAGGGAGTAAACAAGGATATAAGGAAGACCATAGAAATTTACACCTAATGGAAATGAAGAGGGAGCCTTCAGTGTGGTGCTTGACTTTTGGTGATTTTATTATTTTAATCCAAAGACCAATGCTGTAGAAAGGTTGGTCTTGAAATTCTGTCCTTGTAGATTAAACTTAACATGTATCATCTAAATTTTTATAACACTTAATTATTCCCATGCATAAGTATTAATAGTCTCAATTCATAAAACATAATGAAGGTATTCTATCCCTATAATTTCTCTGGGGTTTTTTAATGATGATATATGTCTCATGATTGTACTGAAAAATCCTCTTGTTCTATATCACTTTGGATATGGCTTTTCTCACCTAATTTCAATAATTTAAGTCCAACTGACCAATGAGAATCCCTCTAAGAACAACAGCAAGAGGTAGGACAGTGGCACAAACTTTGGAAGTGGGTGTGAAAGTTGAGACATCCTGGGATTTACAAGGCACCCACATGTAACCACAGTATCTGGAAACATTTTCCAGGGTCAGTCCAGTCATGGTGTCCTAATCACTCAAGTGATATTAAATATCAATATTTAAGCAACTCAGCTGAATCCTGTTTCTACATCTCTGCACACTGACTGTCTGCCACACCCTCAGTCTCAAAATAAGGGACTATACAATTTTCAACACTCCTTTTTGATCTTAATAAAACATCAAAATTAATCTCTGCACACTTTGAAGAGCAAGTGCTGTTTCACAAGTGATACTTACCTGCTATATATCACAGAACCATCAGGTGGAATCACAGGCAACATTCTTGTCTTCTGTACTTGCGAAATAACTATTTTTTTTACAAGCCTCACTTCTTTGACTATAAGAATTAATATTTTAGCATACTATACCTGTAATATTGACTGTGAGGAAAGTCTGACTGTCATCCTACAGTTTCCACCAAAGTTTAAACTTCCTAAATAATGTAGCTCTGAACTTTACTGGTGACCTCTTTCTGAAGCCTTTGCTCACTCGAGTGGCACAAAGTTCTTGTTGCAGGACACCTTTGTCTTCTGAGTAAATGACAAAATTCACTGCAAATAGATAAAAGTGAACATCCTTTCACAGTAATATGATGAATAAGGGAAAAGCAGTTGTCACTGTAGGTGTGATTTTTCCACTTAGCTGTTCCATATAGTTATTTAATAATAAAACAATGCTGAACATATTTTTTAATAAATTATAAGCCAACTGGGGAAAAACATTCATGCATAACATAAAAGGGGATATATGTAAACTATACTTTAATTGAACAGCAAAAGAATTGTTTTAACATATTTGAGACTTACAATTTTTGCAGTCTTCTAATGGTTTATTTTATCCCTTTAGATATATTTCAATGATGCAGGTAACTACAAGTTAGTATTCACAAACACTGACTAGCACTCATGGGCTGATATGACACTGAAAACTTCCACATCGGCATTGAAAACTGAATGATGACTATCTCAGGGAGGTTTTGATGTGACCAAAAGTGTAGTGTTTGTATAAATTGATTAACATTGCAAATTTTATAAGCTGAAATTTAATGTCATTAATATTTTCCACCATGACTGAATATTCTAGTAATTATTTAAGCAACTATCTCGAATGTCACTAAAATAAGGATTTTTAAAAGGAAATCTTTGTTTCTTAACTAAAATGAGAGATTTCCTGCAGCCATGACATCACTAGGGCACAAACACAGAAGAGCTGAATTTGTGCTATGCAGTCCTCTGCAAGAATGAGTAATTAAAATAAGGTGTGTCTCAAGCTGTCAGCCTAAGTTTTCTCTGTAGTTTGTGGGAGAGAGAGGCATCTTCAGTGAGTAACTCCTGCTCCAGAGAAGTCTGTCATCAGAGAGCAGGAACAGACTCTCAGGAGATTTTGTCTGTTCATTGAGTCAGAACAGCTAATTGCCAAAGCCCCGAGTCTGGTGATTAGGGGGAGGACACTTTTCCACACTCAAAATTGCTGAATGTCACTGGGGTGTTGCGCTGCCAAACAGACTGGGCTGTGGTCTAAGACAAGGTAACAAAAATTCAGTGGTGCTTGGGTAAAAACTGGAGACTCTTGTCTGACTTCTGATTAAGACTAACACAGAAGTTGCCATGAAAAAACTTGTATCAGCCCACAGGTGTCACAAGACTACTCTTGGCAAAAGCTGTGTAATTGAAAATATCAGGGGGTGAATGCAGCTGAAATTTGACCTTTGAAGATGACTGGTTTACATTATCCCATGAAATGGTTTCTCAAATGTTAACAGGATTAAATACTCTGGATTCCTTCCTTGAAAAAATTTTGGTAATTATCTGGTAAACAGTTACTTTTAGAAAAGATGATCTTATCTTCATGAAGTTTCATAAAATAACCCCCATTAAATGTCACTTGTTTTTTGGTTTGTTTTTTTTTGTTTGTTTGGTTGGGTTTTTTTGTTTGTTTGGTTTTGTTTTTGGTTTTGTTTTTGCTTTTCTTTTTGTTTTTGTTTTTTTTTTTATTTTCATGCAGTTTAATTATTTTTCTGTCTTCCTAGTTAGGCTATTAAAATATGAAAAATTGCATCTCAAAATGCAGAAGAAGAATTTAAATAATGGAATTTAGTTGCTGCCTTTTTCAATATCACTTTTGCTGTAATTTTTAAATCTAATTTTGTAAATAACTTTTGCTTATTTGAAATGATAGTTTTCCAGGCATTTTCTCTCTGTTGAAAATGTTGATGACTCTCTTGTCATTTTTGGACATTTAAGGACCCTTGCATGGCCTAGAAAATTGTAGAAGAATATTTTAAAATAGTTTGATGGTGGAGGGAACAACAGAAATGCAAAATATTGTAATTGTTACTTTATATAAGAGCCTTAGTTAAGGTAATTATGAGATAACCATTAAGGGATAAATGAAGTGCTGAAATGAATGTTAATGTAAGTGACGGAACGTAAGTTAGTCAATGATAGAGCTGGTTAAATAGCACCCAATGAATAATAGATACGACTTGAACTCTCTTGAATGCATAATGCAGAGAATATTCTATTGAATTATTTATCCTGTCAGAAAGAAGGTACATGTGCCAAATTTGCAGCAGTTCTCTGAAAGGATTCAGACTCCTGGGGTATGAGGTGATTTCTCACTGGAAAACCAGTGTTGCTATGGTGCACAAACCAGAGAGCAGCCTAGCAAGAAGTTGATGTGCTGATGTGATTTAGGAAGAAAAGTCCCGTATAAGTGCCATGGGAGGTAAAATCTGAGGGTAATGACCTGAGAGATAATACAAGGCCAAGTGTCCTTCCATCCATTAGAATGTGCATTTGGGCTAGAGGCCACATAACCTAGAGCTGCCTTCAATCTCAGAGGAAAGGCTTCTGCAGTAGATTTGTTTCAGTATTGAAGCATTAAAAACATATGAAAATCTGACTTCCTTTTAGTATGTGAACAAAGTCATATGACAATATTCAAAAATACACAAACTTACAATTAGCTTGAAATTTTTAGATAAATTTGTTCCTTTTTAGATCACTTCAAATTTTGATGAAATTTGGGTGATTCAGTCCCTTAACATTTACAGAAATCTTTTATTTTCCAAATTAGCATTAGAGTCCATTAGGTATCTGAAAAATGGCATGATCCCTTGAAATCCCAGTTCCAGAGTGATTTCATTAGGCACTGCTGAATGTTTGGTTGCTATTGCAGATGTCTGAAAGCTAATGAGATTTAGGGTCTACAGACCCCATTCTGAAACCACCCCACCCCCCAGTGTACAGTTTTGACTTACTTTCTATCACATGTCCCTCCTGCATAGGAAAATCTAGAAATATTATTAATCATCAGAAGAATAATTGCTTTGTTCTACTAAGACTGTAGGACAATAAGCAATGTCTACATAAACTGCTTCAAGGTTTTGTCTATCAAGCTAAGCCCAAATCTGGGTCAGCAACTAAAAGACCAAAAACTGTGTCACAGTGGCCTGGGAAGGATGGCAGGAAAGCCGTTGTTATTGCATGGCAAGTTAACAAAGGCTAATTAAATATTTCTTACACAGAAAAATAATTTTCAGTTACAGCTTTTCAGAGGCAAAAACATTACTAACACTTAAGATTGTTCATAATTGTTTGAATATGGAAACCTTTAACATGAGATTGAAAATAATGCCATTTTCATCTATGGCACTGTTTCTTTTTTTAAGAAGTAAAAAAATTTCATTATGAAACATAATGTTTTACTTTATTTCAAAATGTTATTTTGTAAAAAGAACCACATTTGTAGAAAGGTTATCATCCATCAGACCTGCCTGAGAGCAGAAGGGGGAGTCTGACTTAAAACTCTGGATGCTAATTACACTTTGCAATAACTGAAGAAAAATTAAATGTAACTGCTCCAATTTAGCTCCGCTTCCACTACCTTTAATTTTCTAGGGGAATGACAATAAAATTAAAGATATTCAGTATATAATTGAAAATAATCTGTTAACTCCTAAAGCCAATTCATTTTTGCACTATTAATCTCATGGCAGAAATGTCTGTGTTTGATTTGTACTGCAAAGACTATCCTCCAAACTAAATCGAATGACTAGAAGAAATGTTGTTGATGATTCCTGAGATAATAATTGCATCACAAAATTAATTATTTCATTTATAGCCACCTTGGTGTTGGGAAGTCACAGACACTTGGGATTTGCTATTGGCACTGGAAGAACTTTTGGAATAGCACTGGAATAACAATTGCAAAATGCAAGGCAATTGTTTTATTCACAGAGGTGCTTATTGCAACCATAAATATATATTTAGATTTAGATTTAGATTTAGATTTAGATTTAGATTTAGATTTAGATTTAGGATCCTGAATTGACATATGGGTTAAGCTACCCTTTACTTGACATAGTTTAATAGTGTGACTTTAGACCAACATGGCCTTGAATCTGATGCTTTTCAGTGCTAGAGGGTTAGATAAACCCCAAAAGATTAATTGGTACAATCTGACACAGGATAAAGACTGGGAAATACATTAGAGGGAGGGAAATAAGTATTTCAAGACAACATTTTGGGATTTTTTTAACATGTTTCTGAAAGACTAAAACAGCTCTGATTCGGTTGACTGCAGAATAAGCTGTTAATACAGTGCCTCCTGGTATTATTAAATAATCAGCCCGAGAGAAATCTCTTGGAAACATTCTTTCAAGGTGTTTCACACTCTACAAATGTTCCAGGTTTTATCTTGTTAGCACAGAGAAAAAAATAAGGGAATTGAGATTGTTGTGGGAGTGATGAAAAGAACTAGGGGATAATGAAAATTTATAAATAACTTTATATTTTGAAAAGAAACTAAAACATGAATATAATTAAAACACTGTAGCCTTTCCTCAAACTAGGCTAAATTTGTTTGCTTAGCACATTAAGATTTCCATCAGGATTTTATACAATAAACAGGGATCAGCTGCTAGCCATGTCTCAGCAGTGCATTTCCTATTGAAATCCATGCCTGTCTGCAGCCCCCAAAAGGGCAGCCTCTAGAGCAGCGTGGGTACAGCCTGTGCTGTCTGTCTGGTGATGAATCCTTAATAGTGAAACACCTCAAGGTCTCAATGAGCCAGTCTAGAAATGAGGTGTGCTTTTATTCCCTGTTAATACCAGGCAAAGGAAAGCAAGGGCAGAATAACAGTTTTTATGACATGAGAAATCATCCTTCACACAGAAAATATCTATTGCAAGTGGGTATTCCTAAATACAATACAATGATTTTTTGCTTCGTGTTTTCTGAACAAAAGTAGAATGCCTCCAGTAAATGTTAAAATGAAATGTCACTTGAGTTGAAGCTGTTCCTCACATTCATTTCTCATTTTAATGATGGATTTTTTTTAATTTTTTTTTAAATTTTTACTACAAAGGAAAGCAAGAAAGCAAGGAGGACAGCATTTATAAAAGCTTCCAAAACTTTTGAGCAAGCATGAGGAAAAGTAGACTTTTGGTTTCTAGTTTTTGGTTTTGGGTATAGATAAGGTTCTCCTCTATTTCACTTGATCACCAAACACAGCATGTGTGCCTACCCCAACTGGTGGCGCACAGGGATGTGAGGGAAGGACTTCAGTTTGCTGTGACATGTTACTGTCTGCACTGCGGATGTGTCTTTGCCAGCATTGAAATTCTTTCCAGTCCTCAGAGAAAGGGAAATGTTCACAAGGAGCTGCACTGCCTATGGAAACAGAAAGCCTCTGACAGTACTTCAGTGCAGGAGTTTATCTGTGGTTTCACCAAGAGAGAAAAGCCACACCATAAGACTGAGCATCAGGCAAAGTCACATCTCAGCTCTACACTTTCAGGGCACCAAATGGGAAATATGGGCACACACAAGGTTTCCTGAAAAAGTACCATCCTGGATTGTCTTGAAATGCTTTTTCATGTTAGACCAATTGAGCATGCCACCGAAATATTTAAAATTCTCCACAAGGCATACCAAGGTACACTGATTATGATTACTAGACTATGGCTCAGCTATAGCTGATTCCTACCTACGCCTTCTGTGATAATACACCTTTTGATGGAGGAAGTGAAGAAGTGAGACCATTTTGCAGATTGATTTGAGGGACAGAATGTTGCTTGGGATAAAAGTTGGAACAGCAGCACTGATGGTGACTAAATTTCCTCCACACACCCTTTGGTAAGGCAGCTTGTCTGGCAGGGTTAGAATAGGTTGCCAGGGAACATGATGTTGTAGTGAAATTAAGTAGGCTATTCAAACTAATTAGACTAAGGAAGAATGTGTGTTTTTTAAAATTCATAAGATGGCAGTTAAAATAAAAAGATGGCAATTAATTATGTTTAAAAAGATCTGATGTTCAGACAGCTGGGTCAGATTCTCTCCAAATAAAAAGTACTTTGAAAATGATTTGAATTGAAAATGAGCTTAATTCCTTTGAAACAGAATTAAAAAGGTAAATCATTTTCACCTAACTTTAGCAGCTTACTTAGAGGCCAAGAGTAAGTTATCTGTCTGGGTTGTTTGTATAGCCAATGGAGACAAAGAGGTATCTTCACAGGACATAGAATCATAGAATGGCTTGGAAGGGACCTTAAAGATCATGCAGATTCAGCTCCCCTGCCATGGACAGGAGCACCTTTCACTAGAACAGGTTATTTAAAGCCCCATCTAACCTGGCCTTGAACACTTGCAGGGATGGGGCATTCACAATTTCTCTGGAAAACCTCTTCCAATGTCTGACAACTCTCATATTTTTTCCTAATATCTAATCTAAACCTACTCTCTTCCACCTCAAAACATCCCACCTTGTCCTGTCACTCCACAGCCTTGTAAAGAGTCTTTCGCCATCTTTCTTGTGGGCTCCTTGGAAGGCTGTAATAAGGTCACCCTGGAGCCTTCTCTTCTCCAGGCTGAGCAATCCCAGTTTTCTCAGCCTTTCCTTACAGGGAAGATGCTCCATCCCTCTAATCAAATGCATGGCCCTCCTCTGGGCTCACTCCAACAGCTCCATGTCCTTCCTGTGCTGGGACCCCAGAGCTGATGCAGCTCTGCAGGTGAGGTCTCACCAGGGCAGAGCAGAGGGGCAGAATCCCCTCCCTCCGCTGCTGCCCACTGGACTTTGGATGCAGCCCAGGACACCTTTGGCTTTCTGGGCTGCAAGGGCACATGGCTGGGTTATGTCCAGCCTCTCATCTACCAACAACCCCAAATCCTTCTGGACAGGGCTGCCCCGGATCTGTTCATCCCCCAGCCTGGATGATACCTCTGACCGAGGTGCTGCACCAGCACTTGGTCTTGTTAAATCTTGTGAGATTCTCATGGGCCCAATTCTAGAGATTGTCCAGGTCCCTGTGGATGGCATCCTGTCCTTCAGGTTTGTCAACCCCACCACTCAGCTTGGTGTCATCTGCAAGTTCGCTGATCATGCACTCAATCCCTTTGTCTATGTCATTAAGGAAGATATTAAATAGCACTCCACCACAGAAGGCCACTGGGTTGATCAGGCTGGACTTGCCCTTGGTAAAGCTGCTCTGGCTGTCTTGAATCCCCTCTCTGAACTCCAGGTGTCTTAGCACAGCTTCTAGGAGGGGCTGTTCCATGATCTTCCCATGCACAGAGGTGAGGCTGACAGGTTGGAATGTCCCAGGGTCTTCCTTTCTACCTTTTTTTAATGATGGATACACTGTTACCAGTTTTTGAGTCACCTGACTTCAGCTGACGGCCATGAATTTTCAAATATCATTAAGAGTGTCTTGATAACTACATCAGCCAATTCCTTCAGGATTCTGGGATGAATCTCATTTGCTCCCATAGATTTAAGTATATTCAGGTTCCACCGACGATCATGAATCTGATCTTTACTTACAGTGGGAGGGACTTTGCTCCTCCAGTCCCCATCCTGCTGTCCATCCACTCCAAAGGCATGGGAAGAGAAGTTACCATTGAAGACTGAGGCAAAAGAGTTGCTGGGTACCTCATCCTTTTCCTCATCTGCCATTGTCAGTTTTCCAGCATTATTTATTAGGAAGGAGGAGTACACCTTCTACAACCTTCCTTTTCTGGTTAACATACCTGGAAAAGCCCTTTTTGTTTTAATTTGTGTCCATTGCCAGGTTAAGTTCCATCTTTGCCTTGGCTTTCCTCACTCTATTCTTATAAAACAGAAGTTCATCTCAAAACTCTTGCCAGGTCACGTTTCCTTGTTTCCACTGCCTGTGCATTTGCTTCTTTCCTGTTCATTTGACCAGCAGTTCCTTACTCAGCCATGTTGGTCTCTTGCCTTCCTTGTCCAATTTCTTGCTCCTGGGAATTGCTACCTCTGCTCTGTGAAAGACTTCCTTAAAGGTCTGCCAGCTCTGATCTGCTCGCTTGTCCCTAAGGACAGTTTCCAAGAGGTCAGTATTTACTATCTCCCTGAAGATCTGGAAGTTTGCTTTCCTAACATCCAGGGCCCTAACTTTCCTCCTTACCTGAGTCATACCCATCAGGACTGCAAATTCCACCAATACATGATCCCTGCAGACCGGGCTGCCCTAATCCTGATGTTCCCCATTAGTTCGCTTGCACTGGTGACCGTGAGATCCAGGATGATTCATTCCATTCTATCTTAATTATTTATGTAAGGATGCCAGCATCTTTCTAAAGTTAGGTGATGGGAATTCTCAGAGGAAGTCTTCTAAGAAAAAAGATGCTTCCATACCTATCTGTAGAACTTCTGCACTTTTATCCTTTGTCACTTATGGGTGTGCTGATGCCTAAAAGCAGACTACCTGAAACAGGCCAAGACAAATTAGGAGTATAAAAAGCAGACAAATTTATTCAAGTCCTTCAAGGCCTTGATGGTACATTCAGGCAAGCAAAAGTCCCCCTCGGGGATGCCAGGTCACCAGTCCTTCACCTTTTATCAGTTCTGTCCTATTAGCATATTGGCCCCTAATTCTATAATCACACCCTTAGGAGATGATGTTAACCACCTCAAGCCTGAGCCCCCCATATCACAGTTGTTTACATATTCTCTGGCCCTAGGGCAATGAATATGTTCTTGAATCTGTATTCAGAGAGCTTTGTTTTGGCTAAAGGTGCAGGGAAAAGAGGTTTTTAGCACTTTGTAAGAAGCTACAGAGCTACACCAAGTTACAGATACATGAAGAGTAAAAAACCCAGAAATTATTAAGGCATCAGTTCTACTGCTGTTCTACTTGGGAAATTCAGAAATAAATTTTTCACCTATTGTCATTCCTTTCACAGATTCAGAACTTTTGAATTGAGGCTTTCCTTTTGCTTTATTGACTGTTAACCCTGGATATCAGGAAAGATGGGCAGTAAGCTTTGCTCTTTTGAGGTGCTTTGCCTCCCTATCTCCTCAAATCTTTTCAATCTGTTGGACTGAAATATCTTCATATGGGGAGACCATGTTCATGAAGCTGTCACTATAAAGTGCACAGCAAAATTGATGTGGCTTGGGTACACATGCACTAAGGATGCTCTAATGATAAATACTAATTGGTTCTGAAGACTCTCAGAACAACTGTGATGGAAGCAGATGTTGAGTTGATGCCTCCAATGAAATGAGAATCCTCAATGCAGAATTTTCATTCCTCTCATGAGGAGTATTTCACTTGATCTTTTATGCAAACAATAAAATCTTTAAGGTATGAGAAAGATTCCATTGTGCATAAACTAAATGGAAAATACAAAAGATGCTAAGCCACAAAAAAGAGGAGAAATAATGGTTCCATAATGTTTTTGTGTTGTCATTTAGTGTTTGCATCTATCTGTCTTATTTTAAGTAAGCTGTATGTTTTGGAGAGATAAAACAATAATGACACTGTGAAAAGAAATGCAAATTTAAAAAAAAAAAAAGAAATAAAGAAGGATGGGTAAATAAGCAAGGGGTAGAGATTTCACTTTTTAAAATAATTGACATCTTCATTAAATGCTTCATCACATATTCCATTAACATTTCCACTCTTTCCATTTGTACAGTCTGATGTGTACAGTAAAGCACTGGTAATTCTTGGGTTTTACCCAGAGCCCAGCTATATTTTTCTCCATTTGTGCTGTTGCCATCTTTCATTAGTTTGGCAGGCTATGCTCTTGTGCCCTTTTCTCTTCCTGTTCTGTCTCTAACAGCAGCTGCTGTAAAGAGTTAAATTTGGCAGCTGCCCATTCCAGAGGCTAAATTCTTGGCTTTCAATCTCACTAGTAGTTTTTGTTTTTAAATCTAGCTTCACATGCAGGTCAACTTCTCTGCAAAGTCAGATTGGTACCTATGAAACTGTCAAATTTTACCTTTTAAGTAATCACAATTGAAAATTGGTATTTCATGACTACTCTCCAGCAGCTGTGAATTACTTCACAGGACAAAAGAGCTGAAAGTAAATATAGCTGCTTCTCAATAAAATGGTAAAAGAGTTCACATCCAGATGAGAAGAATTCACTTTCAGATAGAAATAAAAACATTTTAAGGAAAAGTTCAGAGATGGTCAGCAGTGCTTTTTAGTTCTCTTTTTTAGAATTAGTGAGAGCAGACATGATAACACTGCACTAAACATTCCATGCAATAAGCAAAATTTACTCAGTGTATCTTTTCTGTCTTTTCTCAAAAAAATACCCAAACAAAAAACCACTTACAAAACTGATGAGAAGAAACCACAGAAGTAATGATATAAATGTTGCTGCTGAGTATCACTGAGGGTAACAGCCTAACAGAATGGCTATTTAGACTGGCAATGGCACATGCACAATTAAAATAGAAAGGCACGTTTTACAAAGGACTAAAAACATTTGTGCTTTGGAGATTTAATCAATGGTACTGATTAAAAGTATGGAAACTTGCCTTTGGACAGGGTATTCTGTAAGTGCTAACTGTGACCTTTCTTTCGCCTCATTCTTGTACTGAATTTTGTCTTCTGTGTAGGTATTGAACTGGTCCATCAATTTGTACATGAATGACCTCCGGCTGAATTTTGCAGTTGCACTCTGTTTTTAGCAGTAGGAATTACATTTCCCTTTTTTTTTCCCTGTAAGGAAATGTATCTCATCTTTATATATTTCATATATATGACAACCTTCAGAACAGAGTGAACAGACCATGTTACTAGAGAAGAATTGCTGCATTTTGCTTTTGACAAATAACTTTTTTCTTTATCTCCTAGCAGATATTTTCTCATAAGTTTCTTTTTGAACTATGAATCAATCTTCACAAATCCAATTTTTAACCATAGGAAAAGGGTTTTAAACCAAGATAGGTTAGATTCAGATGACATAGAAGGAAGAAATTTTGTGCAGTGATGGTGGTGAAACACTGAAACAGGTAGCCCAGAGACATGGTAGATGCTCCACTTCTGAGAACATCCCAGGTCATGCTGGGCTCTGAGAACTCTGATCCAGCTGGAGATGTCCCTGCTCATTGCAGTGTGGGTTGGTGACCTTTAGACATCCCTTCCAACCCAAGCTATTCTATGGTTCTGTGACAATAACCAGTAAAAATTCAAAGGCGGCAGAGAAACTGAAGATCATTTAAATAGCTGGTTATGAAATGTGACCCAATAATTATAATAATTACTCTAAAATCACAAGTTCTGTCAGGCAAATTCTGCTTTCAGTTGGGAATGATGAACTCAGATAAGACCCTTTGACTCATCATTGAAATCATCTGAAATGAAAAAGAAAGGGGAGGCAAGTTCTAAAAACAGTCTTGGAAACTTACTCCTTTAGGGGAAAAAAAGAGTAGCAGCAGGTGAAACAGCAGACTTGGGGGACTTTTCTTGTTAGAGAGTTGAGGACAAATACAAAGGATGATTGTAGAATTAGTGGAAACACCTTCAGAGTAAGCTGCCCTATAAATAAAACCATTTCATCACAGCCTCACAATTTATGTAAAGCTGATTTGTTTTCTGTGTGATAGAAAAGTTATTCTCCTTGTTCCCACTTGGATTATAATGCACCTCCTTCTCTTCTGGGCCTCACTGCTGCTTCTGTCCTCCTACATTAGGTGATACAGGAAACCACTCTTTGTTCCTGGGACCACACCACAAATGTTATCATGCCTATGTTGCTAAACTCTCACAAGTTTCTAGTTTTTGGTTTTGGTTTTTTTTTAATGAAATGCATACTTATAAAGCATGTCCTTACTTGATGGCTGAGATGCCAATCAAGAAGAATGAAAAAGATGTTTTAAGAAAGGCTGTCAGTGGTTAGGGCTGCACTGATTACAAAGGCATTTTGCTTAAATTTATTTCATTAAGATGTTCAAAGCTGTCCTCAAGTTTAGAACAAAGGAAAATACAGAAACATTTTTTAACTAAAATTGATTTTTTTCATGAAACCCAACATGACAAAAATGAGAAAGATCTTATAGAACCTTGATGTTACAATACAGCTATTCCACTGTATTTATTTATTTTATTGGGGGTGGGTGGAGTGCTGCATGATTCAGGGAACTAATGATTTAGGGATCCTGAAGAAGGAAGAGAATAGGACAAAAAAGAATGAAGGGAAGTTAGCTTTGTGAGAGCTGGATGTGTCACAGCATGGGTAGAGGCAAGAATTAGAAAAATATGTTTGTTGAGCACATGGTGTTACTCTTGGGGATGCTGCTGTGCAGGACCAGTTGCTGGATTCAATGATCCCCATGGGTTCCTTCTAACTCAGCATATTCTGTGATTCTGTGGTTGCCACCAAGGTATAAAATCCCTGGTACTGAAGCTGTAAAAAACATGAGCACTGGAAATGAAAACTATCTCCGCTTTATCATTGACTTGAAGCTATAAAGGATACTTTTTTGGTAAAGAAAACAGTGACTTGGCTTTCAATTACACACCAAAATAAAAAATCCTGTAGAGCAGGTCCAGGAAGGTCAACTTTCCCCTCTGTTTGGCAGTGCTGAGGCAGATCTGGAGTGCTGAATTTAGATTTAGGCTCTCCAGCACAAAGAAGATACTGATATTCTGCAATGAGTCCAGTGGAGGCCATGTTGTCCAGGGAGTGGGACAGAGAACACGATGTACAGGGAGAAGCTGAAAGAGCTGGGTCAGTTCTCCCTGGAGAAGAGAAGGCTCAAGAGAGGCCTTAGTGCTCTCTGCAACCACCTGCTGGGAGGACACAAAGACATATTATTTTCTGGTTAGACAGAAGGAAAAATATTACCATGAAAGGCATCAAATTCTGGATGCCAGATGTTGCTGGTCACGTGGGCTGGACCAGCTGACCGCCAGGGCTTATCGGCAGCTCGTCGGCGGCGTCTGCGAGTGTCCCTGAGTGCCAGGTTCACTGCAGTCGGGGACAGTCTCCCCCAGCTGTGAGCTGCGATTCCCTATGACGGCAGCCACGCTGTCCCCAAAGGCCGGAGTGCTGCAAAGAGAGTGTTCCCTCGCCCAGACCCCAATCAGACACTTGGTCGCATGGTGGTCAGGTGCTTGGGGTCAAGGGTGAGCGACCCCCGGCCTCAGTCGGCACCAGACTTTATTTTGAGGGTAACAACCAACCCCGGAACGGTATAGGGGAGGAACCAGTGAGGGACAAGGGGCAGGGACCAATCGGGAAGAAGGAAGGCAGGAAAGAGGGAGATACGTGTCCCGGGTTAGAGCATCACCCCAAGACAATACGAAAATACCATTATGAACTGAGGGACAGGGGGAGCTCGACCCCTCTCTGGGGCAAACCACCCTCGACTCCACCCCAGGGGGGTTTTATTCTCTAGGTCTCCACAAATTCCTCAGGGGGGAAGAAACTCTCTGGGCTTGAACCACCACTACAGCCAGAGAGTGCGTGGATGGAACCACCCTGGGAAATGTTCAACACTCAGTGAAATATGGGCCTGAGAAAAGTGGTCTGGTTAGCTCTGCTTCAAGCAGTGGGTTGGAACTGGTGACCTCTGGGGATCCTTTTCAACCTAAATTATTCCATGGGTGTATTATAAGTAAAATCAGAATGCTCCTGCTAGCAGTGTAAGGTCTGCCAAGGCAGACAAACAGCACTCAAAGCAGGGGAAGGAAGTAAAGCAAGAAGTATGTGAGAACTGCAAACCCCTGCCTTACAAAGAGAGAAGCTGCCCCATGCAAAAGAACATCTTCCTCCCACTAGCAGAAGTGAGTGAGGTTTGGGTCCTGTAAACTCATACAGGAGGAAAAGGAGTACATACTCCCTAGGACAGAGCAACTCCGTTCTTTTGCTGCAGAGCAGAGCGCCTGTAACAGAGCAAACACCTCCCTGCATGCGAGCAGCAGCTGCTGAGCCAGCGGCTCTGCGGCACCCGGTGGATGGAGGAGCTGTGTCCCTCAGGGAATCCCAAGGCTTCTTCACGAGGCAGCAGCTCCTGCTGAGGAGTACACCCACGGGTCACCAAAATGTGGCACACCAATAACAGACAAGAGTGTGTATGCTACAAAGTGTCAGCTGGCTTTGGATACCCTGCCTTAGGCATCAGTGAAGTGGGGTTCATGTAATCTCAGAAAACCAGTAGGTACTCGCCTACAGATTGGTTGACCACTTGGATACATTTTGTACTCAATGAGAAGAAATAGGGATGGGAAGGTGTTTTGGTCGGGATTGATTTTTTTTGTTTTTTTCTTTTTTTTTTTTTCTTTTTTGCTTTGGGGTGCAGGGGGGTTGTTGTTGTTTTTGAGGGGATTTTGGGTTAGTTTTATTGTTATTGTTTGGTTCAGTTTTATTCTAGTGTACAATTTTCCTCACTGATTTTAATATCAGTTTCAGAATAGAATGGATTTCTCATTCTGAAGCTTGTTCCTCTTCATTTATATAGTGACTTATTCAGCTGTGAGTGTCTATATTGTAGCTGTCTAGATACAATCAGAAGAATCTCATGGAAAGGGCTATAAAGTGCCCACAGCTCTACTGGAATGGCTGGGAGTTACTGGTGTTTAACTTCCTTGAAACTCACATTCAAAATCTCACCAGAAGGCATGAGCATGGATTGGATGATTTACACCACAACAAATAAAGAACATGTAGTACAGCAAGAATGGGTGCATAAATATGCAAGGGATAACTGGACTCTATGAGCCACTCTCTGTTGGCACCTCTGTTCTTTGGCCTCGTATGGCAAAAGTGCTAGAAAAATTTGAAATATACTTACAAAGTGGGAATTAGAGGTTGGGTTTTTTCTTTCCTGTTTGATTTTAAACTACATATTTTTTATCCTATAACAGCATGATATGGGAAATCATGCTAGAGAGGATTGAATGAAGTCTGCATCTCACTACTATTGTTGCTGGCTTCACAGTGCTAAAATATTCCCTGTGATACTGATAGCTCTGCAGATTGGTGCAGTGTTCTTCGTGGCCAGTATGTAAAACACTGCTGCAAAAAAAAGTCTCTCCAAAAAGAGAGAGCTCTTTTTAATAAGTGCTGCAAAGATATCCACACTAATGGCACTGCTCCTTTATCATTTCGTTGTAAGCTGAACATGTATCTGAGAGGCTATTTCAGCCCTATAAGTTTCAAAAAGTTTTAAAGCATTGTGTCCTTGAAAAGTCCTGTCTTGTCTGTGTAACGGAAAACTTACAGCTCTCCTGAAAGCAGTCAGTGGTGTAGCACACCTGCACATTAACATCCAGCCTGGTCGGCAGCCAACAGTCTGCGCCAGTGAGGTGCTGGGTGTCCTTTGATCCCAGTTAGTTTCTATGGGAACTGAAGGTATTTAGCACATTGCAAGATGTACCCAGCAGCCTTCTAGATAAGAGTATATGATTCTTAATTGTAAATTTTTTCTTCTTCACAGCTGGTGCAGGAAGTTGCCAGAAACGGTTCCTTTCCTTCTGCTTGAACATGGAATCTCAGGCAAGATAGGGGTTAAAAAATAAAGAAGCTGGTTATTCTTTTACGATTCCTTTTTCTTATACCTCATTGTGATTAAAGTGCAAAGAGAAATTGTCACAACTAACTTTAGTCTTGAACCATGCACTGGGTACTTTCACAGAAGACCATGATAATTAATCCTTATGACACTAAAGCAATACAAGCCTTTGATGCATTTCAGCAGGACTGAACAATCTCTGCAAATAAAAAAAACAAGACAAAAAAAATGCCAATATGCTGCTATGAAGTTGCCTCAGCTACCAGGACAGTAAATGTAACATGTTGTGGAAAATTTGCAATAGCAAACCCAGCACTCTTTTAGGAAAGGATAAAAAAATCTGGAGTAGCACAAGAACAACTGCCTTATTGTCTTCCTATACTGCAAAAATCTTTAACATTCAAACTTTTTTCTGAATATTAAGTGTGTTGGGTATCTAACTGGGAATGTCAAAATATTTGTTAATACCCTGTGGCAATCCCCAAACAGGATGATGCGCAATTCTCATATTCTAAAATTCAGTTCTTACTTTGAACTTTGGGAAACTCTCTGATTTCATTGGGGTGATTTTTGACAGTTTCTTTGCCTTCTGAATGAGGAAAGTAGGATGTGCTTCTGCACACACAATGTCTCACAAAATCCGGTTTGTAAGGCTTATCCTGACATTATTTGCCAGAAAAAATATCTAGAAAATTTGACCCCAAGATTCAAATTGCTTCCTGAAGATACTGAACTGTATGAGAATTTTTTACCTTATGAGACTTGGTGTGAATGTTCATGTCCAGTTTTCACTCAGCGCTTGTGTTGATTTGAGTTTAGTTATTCCTCAGTGATCTCTTTTCAGAATTTTGTATCCAAAACTTGCTGCTTCATGAAGAACCCACAAGAAATGCAAGTGCAGACAGAAGCTAGTAGTCAGGTATAGAAATTCAATTCGAGCATGATCCTCAGGCTTAAATCGGATAATCACAGATATTGTGAAACTGCAGAAAAGGCAATTTCCAGATATACCCTTTTCAGCAGGGTGAGCTGCCAAAAAATTTTAAGAGGGAATTACAGTAGCTGCAAGAATTAACTGCAGAGTCATGCAGGCTGCTAAGCAGGGTGCAGTAGACTGTGGTAGAAGCAGACTCTTACATAATTTAAATGCAGCAAAGGAGTGAGAAATAGCAGATTATTAAGCTTTTCCCACATTCTCACCACACTAAGGGTGTTTGTCCTTATCAGAGCTGCAAAAGAAACACAATTCAAGAACTTAAATGCATTTTTCTAATAAAAAAATTTGGCTTAACATATCTGTCTCTTGATAGCTGATTTATCCATATAAAAAGGAGTTTGGGGATGAAAGAGAGTCAAGGGAAACAACTCTCAACAGATATGAAAGCATCTACAGTAATTGTTAGCAATAAAAAACAAAGTCAAATAAAAGCATTTTGAGGATGCTCAAAATTATGGGAGACAGAATAATTTTAAGGAGCTGGTGCACCGGATTCCCTGGTGCACAAGCCTTGAGGACAGTTGAGGAGCACTGGATCAAAGGAAGACAGAGCAACCCCTCCCAGCTGGTCAACACAGAAGAGTTATCCCATGATTTGGACTTCAAATGAACCATGCACAACATCTTATCATGTAAGAGAGCAAGAAGAAAGGCAAAGACAAATGGGGCTGTTCAATACTGTTTTCCAATTTGTCACTGAAAGAAATTTTTTTTTAAAAATGCATCCAAATCAAATACCTTAGCCACCCTGAAAGTGCTTGCAGTTAATCTGATCTGTGGGCGCTGTCCCTTTTTGTGTGACACATTTCTTTTCACCATGTGGAAATGGCTGCACATTCAGTTGCACTCCTGGGCATCACAAGCTTGTCATAGTCCCAAAAACAGAAGGTAACAAATACGTGGTTTACATTTGGAGGGTCTCACCTGAGTATAAGGTCTGAAGTTTTCTTCAGGGAAAGCTGTAGATAGGTAATCAGGAGCCTCTTCAGAAGTCCTGCAACCTAGAAAAGTGTTAAATTATTTCAGCAATAATATATGCTTCAGAATGGATGCAGATACCATCCCAACTAACTGCATTAATTCTTCTCCCACTCTTTGTAGGCTGGATGTAAGACCATTCATTTTGGAAAATGTTTGTCTTTTTGTGAGATTCTGGATCTAGGTTCAAACAAAGGAGGCAGAGTGGTAATATTCAAAAGTATATTAATGCTTCCCCCTGTAATGCCATATACAAATTAGATATAAGGTAACATTAAGCAGTGGGGGAGTGCCAGCCACAGTTCAGCATTGTTATCTCTGAAGTCATAAACCTTATTTGAGGGCAAAAAGAATAAAAAACCTCCAAGAGTCTTTTCCCAGAGCCAGTGTTTTCCTGTTTACGAAACACACTTATACAAAACATAGACAACAACACCTGTTGCAAAGCTCTTAGCAAAAAAAAAAATAAAAATTCTTCCCTCTCAATACTGTGCTTAGGAGATTTTTATGACATTTTTGTAAGCTAATGTTAATGTCACTATGTTCTCAAGGTTAGTGTTGTTATGGTCCATGTCTTCTAAGGACACACAGAGCAAATGTCACCTGCCTGACCTTCTCCATGTGTCCCCCCTGAGGGTATCACTTGGTCACCAGTCGTTGCAGTAGTAATGCTCACTCTCTGTAGAAAGGAGAGGTGGCAGCAGTGCTGGGCAAGGACCCACCACCAAACTCATCTACTCAAGAGCAGATGAAGGTGACACCACAACTTTCATCATCACCTCTCAGTTCCCAGCTTCTTAACACAGTTCCCAGTGCAGGGATATGAATGTTGCTTCTGCCTCCTCCTCTCCTACTACTTCCTCAGCAATATGCTGCGTGATATTTTTAGGGTGGATGTAAATGAACTGTATCCATCCCACTCAGAATATTGGCATATGTTCAAGCTGCCTTCCTTGGCACAAGGTGACTTTTGTGTGATACTTCAGGGTCTCTGCTTCTTGTATTGGTTCATTTTGAGGAGAACCTGTTTCACACATGACACATTAGTTAATTCCCTAGGCAGCAGATCAATTTTGGTTTGTTTTCACCTGATCCTTTTCAGGAAGCCCGCTATGTAGATGAAGGGTTATGTCATAGATATGCCTGTAAGTAATTCTCTCTCTGCACATTGCAGGTTTTTAGGAGTAAAAAGTCAAGTGGAAGTGAATCCACACAATAAATGCTGTTTTCAAATCCTGTCGATTTCAAAGCACAAACCCACATCATGTAATACTGGTAAAAAAAAATCTTGACTATGGATTTTAGGTATCATTCAACAGAAGAAAAGAAGAGGAATTTCATTCTTGCATGCAGCAGCACATTGCTGTCTCAATTCCTAATTTATGCAGGAATTTTAATGATTGAGTATGGCATGAACAGGCTTACTTCAAAATCTGGCCATACCATCAAAGACTGGACACATATTTTAGCATGAGAAGAGTGTTTTCTACTAAAACATCCTTCTTTTTTTTCTTATTTTCTTTTTTCTCCTATTAAGTTTTCTTTGAGAAGCTCAAAGATCCCTCGTTTGTTAATTAGGTGTATCCTTTTACCTCTGTCACCACAAGCAGCCCGTGGGAGTATTGGCCAAAACTTACAGCGGCAAAATTGTCTGTACTAATGCCTTTGAGAAATAGGTTTTGAAATTATCCATCTCCTAGTAAATGGGAAACTATACAAGGATAATCAAGCCCATTAACTGGCTTGTTTTATCTACTCAGCATGTAACATGCAACATGAAACATGGACATGTTTCATGAGGGCTCTAAATGGTTTTAGTGGTGCAGGGTAGATGCACTCTGGAGACCCAGCCTGAAAGGAAGCTGCAACACTGCTCACAGCTCTGACGGGACAAAGATTATAGGAATCAGCTAAAACAATTTTTTAAATGCAGTTTGATTTATTTTTTTGGCATTACTAAAATTTTTTGTGGCATCAAATTACATCAGAAAGATCAGTCTGTGGTGAAGATAAAAAAGGTGATGTATATATTAATCATGGATTTGGCCTATAATCCATTAAGGAATCTATTTTAAATTTTAATTTATTTTTTTTAGTATTCCTTAATTGCACAGAATCCCAAGTGATGGCAAAGGCATTTAGGAGATTTTGTCAAAAGCATTCTGGAGGTTTTGATAACTTATTAAGGAGGATTTTAATCCATCTTACTTCATATTATAGGCACATTTCTCATCCTCCAAGTGGGGAGGAGGGAAATTCCTCATTTTTATTTAATTTCCGAAAGGTCAGAAGATTGTGCTTCAGGAGATGAATCTTTTGGACAGAAAAAAATGAAAGAGAAGAAAAAGAGGATGTGACATATGGTTGCTTTAGCAGTTATTTTATAATTTATTTATTCTGTTTTCCTAAGAGAGAATGTTGCTCTTTTAAAATACAAGCAACCTTAGAAATCAACATCAGTTAACCATAAAATAATGCACTATGACAGAGCAAGCCTTTCTAGTACATGACGATATGTCTCTTATACAATCCCTTAAATTACTTTCTGATGCTTACAGACATAAAGGCATAAAATAATTCTGGGATAAAAATAAGAGGAGATGGTCAAAGCTTAAACACTGTGACACATTTGATATGTTTTATTTTTGTAACACAGAAGTGAGCATGAGTTCCTTGATTGTT
Source organism: Pardalotus punctatus (assembly GCA_013400915.1). Classification (NCBI taxonomy): domain Eukaryota; kingdom Metazoa; phylum Chordata; class Aves; order Passeriformes; family Pardalotidae; genus Pardalotus; species Pardalotus punctatus. The sequence goes on along the minus strand of VZTX01051095.1, from coordinate 10,303 downwards.
TTCCTAAAAGAAATATCAGACCATTTCGGCTTCATCCAACTGTAGTGAGTGCAACTGATTTGCAAAATCTGTAATTTAATATCACAGAGATATTAATAAAATTGGTAGAAACAATGGCAATTTTGGCACAACTTTGATGTTTTTTCTGAAAGAAAAGTTGTTTTTATTTACTAATATTAACTAATATGATCTCTATAGCCACAACTGTTTTTTTTCATTGAGGTAATTTCAATTAGAGTAACATCAAAATATTTTTAAATGAAGTTGATCAGTCCTTTAGTCTCTAGAATATTAAGAAAGGCAGGGAAAATTGTCAAGACTTTTCAGAATTATCTTTTCAGGCTAATATTAATATTGTTGCTTATGCTAGAAAATACATAATTTCCTACATTTTTCCATGTATTACTCCAGACCAAGAATTTATTGTAACTAGAAGTTTCATATTAGGTCATTCTAAAAACTGAGAGCAGCCAGCCATCTAAAGTATTATTATGTAGTTTATATCTATGATAAAAACTAATTATTCCCATGTGAAAAGAAACAATATGCCATAGCCTACTAACGGCAGCTACAAAACTCTTCAGCAATATTTTTTCAAACCAAATATTTAGTGGAAACAAGATGGAATTTCTGTAGTCCATGGCAAACTCTACCATTTTGTTCTTAATTGGCTTTCTGCAGATGGACCCTGGGCCTGCCCATTCAATGTGGTCATTACAAACCTTAGAAAGTCGATTGAATTTTATCTGTGAAATTGGACAACATGAGAAGACATATCATTAACATGTTGAACACACCCAAAATGGCAAAGTTTCAATTCTGCAATGAGGTGATGTACACACTAACATCAGAAATATTGAGCTGCAGCTGCAAATGAGGGAGAGCCAGCTGCACAGAGTTCCTATGGCTACTTTAAAGCCACTCAAATGAGAATAAATTATCATACTAAAATAAAAGCCCATCACACCATTGCTCAACTCCTTACTGAGTCATTTTGCAAATTAATTAATGAGGGTGGATATATAACAAAAGAGAAAAGAACTGACTCAGAAAAAGTGGTCAAACTGAGAGAAAAGGATGTGAGAATTACTCATTAATAGGCAATATGGCATAAAACTGTAAGAAGAAATATGGAGTTCCCCTAATACATTTCTAGCCTGTGAAACTCTCTGTCCAGAGACCTTGTTTAGAGAAGAAGAAAGAAACATAATATTTTTACTTCTGAAAAGAAAGTGTAGCAAGAGATGAGTCTTTAAGAATCAGGAAATTAAACACTCACACTCTCAACTCCCAGCAAGAACAAGCAAAATTAGATATTCAAAAAAATTTACCTAACCTTCCTGTACTATATCCCTCCACAGCTCATGTAGGTGCAATTCTTTGGCTGCCTTAAAGTGATGTGCCTAGGGCGATTTTCTCCGTAGATATCTAAAGTGATTGATAAGTCACTGGTAAGGTGTGCCCTGCTCTCCCCTTTAATTCAAGATGGAGAAAATTTTGACATAATTCAGGGAGGTGGGCTAGATGACCTTTAAAATCCCTTCCAATCCAAGTTATTCTGTGATTCTGTGATTCTATGATAATGTCTCAGGTTTTTCACTTGGATATCCCTCTTTTTCAGGCACTGATGTTTTTCTACACTTTTAAACTTCCCCCACTATCTTGCATCTCTCTCCCCATAATCAATAAATAAAAAATACAAAGAACAAGTAAAGGTCTTGAATTGAACTTATGTCTCCCACCTTCCTGCATTTAGCTCTCTTAATCCTGAGTCTTCCTGGGGAATGTAGATTTCTCTGAGTACCTGCTTCAAGGGGATTTTGATGTTGTCAGCAGTCTGCAGGACACCTCACAATAAAATTGTTTTTCAAGAAGTAGCTAACACCTCTGGCAGGAGTTTGGTTATGATTCTCAACCACACATCTCTGGGATCATTATCTGTTAAATGAACATCTACAGTAAGAGGTTACGTAGCTACCAGTTTTATTAATTCAGTAGAATTATTCTGGGATAACACTCCTTCATCATCCTCCTTTGTTTTCCTTTCCAAGGAAAACTTAGTGCAGATGAAATATACTGTCCTCTAGTGAGGTTTTAGTACTGTCAGGCATTTATGTTATCCAAATCCCACCTTAGAAGATGTTTGCCCCACTTATTTTATCCTTCTGTACTTGACCTGTCAGAAGCAACAATCATATAAATCCCAAGCACTCTTTTGAGATCAATACGTAAATTGCACATTCACTCCCAGGTAAGCTTCACTTGGTCTGGCAGAGTTAGACCAAAGAAACAGGGTCTTTCTCTGTCCATTTAAATTAAGTGATAACAATTCGAGTTAGATGCTTGAAGCTGAAAAATAGTACCTAGTTTCCAGAAAATCCCTAAAACTTCCCTTCTTCAGCTTGCACACATAACTTCAGAAATTTAGGTCATGAACATTCACAGTGAGATTTTTAAAGCAGACCACAGAACTTAAGGACAAGTAATTCCACTGACTTCACTGAGATTTATGCTTCTTCCTTTCATTTTTTTGATAATGCCTAACAAAAGACACTTGCTTAGTCTTACAGATATGGTACACTCCATGTTTCTAGTCTTGTTGTTTTCCATCCATATAAAAACCCTGTTTCTGTTTGGTGACATAGTGTCCAAGCTCCTCTGCTGTCTGGAGGAGGGAGCAGGGAGGACAACTGTATAGCCTGGAAAATACATTTCCTATGGATGAGTAAGAAACAGCCCCTTTCGCCATCTCCCAGGAAAAATGGACCTGTTAGGACAGGAGATGCATTGCTTTGAGGTATCCCACAATTTTCTCACGCAGCTTCCTCAGCACTCTGAAGAAATTATTCAAGCCCATTTGAATTAGTTTTCTTCACTGTCCTGGAATCAAACCTGCCTGCTGATTCATGAAGGATGCATTGCTTGATAAATAAAAGTCTACCACCACTTACAGATACTATTACCACCCTTTCAGTCTGTTCTACTTGTTTTAGAAACTCAAAGGATTAAATGTGAACAGCTGCAATTATTTTTCTGTAAAATTGATCATAAAATTTTTTTAGTCTAACTTTACTTCCTGGCATACTAATTAAACTGTCATTGGGAAGATCTTTAGTGACATTTTTGTGAGGTTTATGCTGACATGAGTTCATTTTTAGTTTGATTAAGGCTGGCTTATGATAATCCTGATATAATTGAGTTGCTTATCTGAGAAGCTTCTGCCACTGTGTTAATACGTGTCACTTTGGCTGCAGAAAAAGGTCCGGTTTGAATCCATTTGAGTTCTCTGCATCCAATAAGAGATTTCAGGACTTTGTTCTAGTCTTGCATCCATTTATTTCCTACATGTCACTTGGCTCACAAAATCTCAGTATCTAGTTTGTTTTTTTTTAAATAAGAAATGGATTCCTTTTAAAGGTTCAAAATTGCTTGATCCAATGCATGAATAAAAACTAGCCCAAGTCTTTTTTTAAGTTTCATTTCCACTCAGGAAAGTTACATTTTCAGCTGTATTTTCCACTGGCACAAACACACAGGATAATGCCCGTAATGCTATGCCTCTTGGGAAACATGAGTGGGCAAATGGTTTATATAAAGTCAAGTGAATACCTCTTGTGCTCATGGAACTGTGCTAAATTACAGCCTGGTCCTTTCCATTGTGTTGAACTTTCTTTTCTGTGCTTGTGATAGCACCTTAGAGCACTGAGAGAAGTCTGGTTGATTCTCTTTCTAAACAAGCAAAAGCACTAAAAATATTTTCAAAGAGCAAAGCTAAATTTTATTTTAAAAATGTAATTTTCAAATAGAAAAATCCTCAGATTTTCTGTGTGAGAGAATACATCTGGTCTTAAAGAGCACTTAATGCTTCCCTGACAGCTGCATCCCCTAAGGTATCTTCCTCTCTTGAGCCCTGCTCCCTTATCAGTCCCCTCAAAGTTTGTCTCATTATTTCTGAATTCAAGTTCCATATTCTTCTTTACACAGATTAAGTTTTATCTTTTCATCTCAAGCATTTCTCAATGTCTTCTCATGCTTCAGATTCCCTGCTTGCTCTAGTTCTCTCTCTGCACCGCAGGACCACCCTTGCTGTCTTATCCCCCAGGCTTTCCTCCTGGAAAATACAATCAACACCTCCCTCTGCAGGGTCTGCATGGTTCAGTGAAACAGGAAGAAAAAGGGGGCTCCTTCCTACCTTGGCAGCCCTTCAGCCAAAACAAATGCAGAACCACATTCAACATACCAACAAACCAATAAAACAAATTCCAGGCACAACAATTGTGAACATCACCGATAACAATCCAGGACACATTTTGAGGAGGAAACCTCACTTTTGTAGAATCATAGAACTTCCCCAGAACTTTCCCTTACACACTACTTCAGCTTTGGCCATAGTATGGAATGGGTTCTGGAATACATTGATTTTTAAAAAATCCATCCCAAAAAACAAAGCCCATCAAAATGAGAATTGTCTGGTTCGTACTAAAATATAAAGCTTTGATAATATAACTATTATTTTAAACCATCAGTATCTGCTTTCATATACCTTGTGTTTGTCTTATAAAAGAGATGTATATTCCATATTTTTCCTACCAAATGGTGGATTCACTGTGCTTATGCAATAAGACATATTGCAAGAAGTGCAATGTATTCTTATGATGTTCACAGATGCTGTAGTATTAATGTATGTATAAGACAGAACTCCAGAGTAAGTCTTGCGCATCCTGTGTACTCAAGAAGTACATTTGCAGTGCCTGTTCAGCATTCAGCTCCTGTACAGAAAATCTGGTGTGCAGAAATGACAGATTTCCTTCCCAGAGCCACAGTCTTACATTCTTCTCGTGTTTGTGGAGGGTGCAGCAGGGAAAGGCCACCAAGGAGTAAGATGGCATAAAAAAGATGATGTTGTTCTTAAGACAGCTCCTCTGGATTGTTTTCACAACCATTCCTCTGTTGCATCCAGAAAGCAGGTTGCCAGGGCAGGACAAGAAGTGATATGCACTGCTTCAGCTCAGGCTCTCCATCCTAAACTATAGGACCAAAAAAAAAAAAAAAAAGTCATCTAAAGCCGCTGGGTATAATTCTTTTTTCTGCTATTTTTGGATGGAACTTGATGGAGATGCTTCAGTAGTTATAGTGCCAGATGCAATAACAGAAGCTGTGATAATGGCCCATCTTTTTTTTCTCTTGAGGAAAATTCCAAGTACTCAAAAGTACATGAAAACAAACCTCATGGCAGTAATAACTGCAATGTGCCACCATCCAACGACAACCCTGACAAGCAATCTTCTACATTACATTCAGTAAAATTCCAACATACCATAGCTTTCTATTCAGATAGAAAAAGAGCCATATAAATGACTACAGAAATCAGGAGAAAACTGGAAAAGATGGATAGATTTCTGGGAGTTTCCCAATATTCCTTCAAACTGATATGACTATAACTAATCAGATTTAACGTATCTATTATTTGCCATGTTTAATTCAGCCAAGGTACAAAGCTCATCACTCTTAAGTTTGTCATTCTAATGTACCCCACTGAAGTTTTGAGATTGGGTGATACATGTTGGATAAATTTTTAATTTCCTTTCTCTAATTTCATCTCTCAGTTTTAGTTTGCTCAGATTATTTCCTGGCTGTTATTCCTTTTTTTTTTCCTTCATGTTGATGTATGCAAAAACAAAATTAAATTGTGTTTCAGACTTCTGGATTTGGAAAATAAACTACAAAACTACAGGGGAAGTATGAAAATAGTAAGTTCAATTCTTCATTTTGTATCTACATTGTGAATGCAAATGCATTGAGCATTATGGGATATGACTAATTGGCGTGACAGAATGTTGGAATTACTTTACCAAAGTATTTTCAACAGAAAGGATCCTTGAACCTCCATTAAACGACAACAAAAAAAAAAACAACCCAATACATTATTAGGACATAAAACTCCATAATAAAGTTTTAAGTAAAATCTGGTTTTATCAGGTTTTGGTGGGGGTTTTTTGTGTTTTTTATTTGTTTTTTTTTTAATTTTAAAAAATGCCATGTGTTCATTTTGAGTCTTAAAATCTATTTCTTTTCCTTGCCAAATGCACAAGACTCTTATACACTTCATTGGATTTTTGGAAAAAGTTAACAAATCTTTCACTGATTTTTAACAAAATGCCACATTTTGGTCATGGGGAGTTTAGAAAGAAACAAAAAATATGTCATGAGGTCTTCTTGAGAAATGAAATGTAGTCAGAACTAGTTTTACTATATAAACTAGGGTAAATTACCTGCAAATAATGTGTCTGTTTAGAACACAATAGGAAAAATAAAGAAGTGCAAGCTAAGAATTTGTGGTAGTAAGAAGTAATCCTTCTTAAAACAAAATATAATCCTTTATGCATTCATTATTTGGTTATGGCCAAGAGAGGGAGGGTAAGAGAGAAGCAAGGGAGGGAGAGAGGGAAGTGGACTAATAGGATTTTACAGTATTTGACTGTATAAACATCACCAGCTCACATCACTCTGAGCTCCCTTTGGAAACTCTAAGCTATGTATCTTAATTCCCACCATCATTTCTGAGCAGCTAATTCTTACTGCTTTTTTTACTGAAGTCTGTGACATCAGGTCTGAAGTGGCGGGAAGATACCAATACAAGCACCCTCTTCATACACCCTTAAAATTTGGGTTAAAGTCAATACTGCATTTTTTTAATTATTCATTCTTTTTCTTGGGGTTTTTTTAACTGCTTTATACTGTTAGGGACTGCTGAATCTGGCAGCCTGCAAACATGAGCCTCCACGCTCCAACCAGCAGTGAAGGTGAGGTGGCATTCCCAAAAAGAACAGAGACTCATGTATACATCATCTATGACATAAAGAACTACTCTTTCCAACACAGATGGCAGCAGTGGTCTTGTTCACTGGGTCCACAGGTCAACCCCCCCATGACAGCCCTGGTTATTAAAATTACCCTGTTTGTCATTGTTTTTTTTTTGTACACGTCTGTGTTTGTGGAAATTAACCTTAAGTCACAAGGCCAAATTAATATCTTTTAAGAAGACACCAGTTAAAACTTTTTAGGTGGTAGAGAATCCACTGTATAAGCTGTTACAACTGGTGCTTAGATCATTTATATTCACAGGTTACATGGACAGCTTTCTATCTCCTACCTATCTAGTTGTTTCCATATTAAGCATATCCAATTTTAATTTCCAGCCACTGGCTATATTACGTTGGTGAATAATACATTAGAAACAACTGCTTTCAAATTATTTCTCCACAAGCAGTTACTTGCAAAGGCATCAAGCCATTTCATGTTTTTGTTTCTCTAAATACATCAAATATGTTTTAATTGACACGGTACTGTCTTGAAGGAAATCAGCACTCATCCCCACTTAATACTCCTGGTTTTTCCTCATGACGCAGCCTTTAATTGCACAAACTGGACTCTAAATGGATCTAAACCTGGATGATACAATCTTCAGGAGATTTTTGGCTTTGATCCTGTCACTTATGAGCATGCAAAAAACAGGACTAGACTGGAAGTAGCATTGGATAAAAGTGCCGTCCATTGGTAGTGCAGCTGTTTGGTGCTCAGCACTAGCCCTATTATTCTGCAGATTTATTGCTAAAATTTGCATATTACTACTTGCCAATGCAAACTCAGACAGGTCTGAGTGTCTCAATTGAAGACACTGGCACCTCATGCCCACTGGTCTCTTCCAAAATAATTTCTAATTTTTGCTGCTCAAGAAGTGAGTAATTTTTTTTCCCAGTGGTACCCACATCAAAGAAAATGCTTTATGCTTTACAGAGAGCTCACTCTCTCTTTCAGTCAAAAATGCTGTCCTAACTCACCATACGCAAATCCAGGTTCCCTGGACTTTCAAATTGTTCTCTAAGATTTTTCTTTCCAGAATGGTTTTCCATCCTTTAAATGGAATGAATTTGCAGATGACAAATTTAAATTAAGCAATCTATTTGCATATATTAAATAAAGAATTACATTTAACAGTTGATCCCAAAGCAATCCATCACCTTCATTATGTATTACAGCCTTGACCTCTGTGTTGTCTCCAACTCTTTACCAAAAAGTGCTTTTCCAATCTAATCCAGGTCACTGATAGATAGAATGAGCTAAGAAAGATGTAGTAATTGCAGGTGATTAGCAGAGTAGAAATAAAACTTAGGGGTTTATGAATTGAACTCTAGGCAATTCTATTTTTTCAGTTTTGTATATGAATTGTTAACACAAGACAGATTCTTAACGGAGTTATAAAGAGACATCTGTGACTATAACATCAGTACCTGTGCCTGAGTGCAGATTTGCCTGCAGGACAGCTACATGGGATAGACAACGGCATATTCTGTCTGTGGGTTACAACTCAGTGACTGTGCCTCATACTCCTTTGTTAGAAGACAATTTTTTTTTTATTTCTCTTGTGTCTCAAGCTTTTTGTGTTGAGCTTGTTATTCAAAGTTTGCAGCAATATAACTGGTTTTCCATTAAAAAAAAAAAGTCCTCAATCATCTTGTAAAATCCTAAGATATTAGATGGCTAATAGGATTTTTTCCAGTTGAAATAATTTGCCTCTTCTATGAGAGCAGATGTGGGCATTTACTTTTGCTTCATTTAGGTTTCAATAGCACATCAACCTGAAAAACTATTGACAGGAGGAATGTGAGCTGTTGCTTAGTTACAGTTGCATGATAAGGGCTGTGATGATAAGGCCTCATCTCCTCTCTGTGGTTGGATAAATCTCACTACCACCACCTCCCACTGAATCGGACAGGAAGGTGAATCCACCTGTAAGTCAGGTGTCATGTCGAAAGCCTTATTTGGGATCAGAAAGAAATGGAAAGGAAAGCAAATTAAGGAATTCTCTGCTGCTCTGTTTTGGGATCTAATAAGCTTTAGTAAGCCTGAAAATATTTTGAAATGTGTACAGAAATAACTCAATATTTAGGGTTGAATTTTTTAAAACAATTGAAAAAATTAATTGTAAAAGGGATCCAAATTATGAAGGACCAGACCCATCCTGTGCTATCAGTGAGTTGCTGTAAGAACTTTAGGAATATGGTCCCTTGGCATAATAGCAATTCTTATCCCAATAAAACATGTCATTGCTGCTTGGTTTCTATGAGCATTCAGGAAGATAAAACAAAAATTAGTGGAGACAAAACACAAAAAGTCTAGATGTCACAAAATTCAAGCAAAGAGTTTCGTGTGACACATTCACTTGCTTTAGTTTTCATCCATGCCTATTCTTCAAATAAAATAAATGTTAACCGCAGAGAGAGGAAGGGTTGAGGTTTCCAAACATAAGCACATAAATATTCAACAATATAAATATTGTTTTTCTGTCATGTTGAGTGAAAGTTAAAATAATTTCTCTCAGTTTCAGTGATCTACAAGACATGCTGTGTAAGTAAGTACTGTAGCAGACCAGGGAAGAGTGATAAGCACATTGGAAAGGATTTAATTCCACTCTTAAGGTATGTGAGAAGGACAGATGGGATAAATCAACCTCTGGTATACCCTTTTTTCCCCACTGACTTTAGAGGGAACCCCAATGCTTAACTGGACAATTATCTTGGCTTAAATTTGTTGAGGAGAATTCCCCTCCCAATTTACCAAACAATTATGTTTAACAATTATATTTTCAAGCTGTGCACATGGAATAAATTAAATCTATATTGTGAACTAAATTAATAGTTTGTGATTCTGACTATCAATGCTTATAACACTGAAGAAGTGACAGCTGACAGCCTAAGATTTTACTCTGAGTTACTATCATTTCCCTAGGGAAAAAAACCCATCATGAAAGCTTTCCCAGGGACATGACAAAGAAATACAGGAGTTAGAAATTTTTTATATTTAAGAATTTATTTACTTTATAGAACCAGAAAGATCGTAAAGTGGATGTTCTAACCATAAATATGATTTTTTTGTTTTAATTGGAAAGGCTCTGTTTGACTCTGGATAGAAGGTGAGCTCACACTATCTCTCATAGTGTGGATACAATAACAAATACATAATGTTACTATTTTTTTAGTTTAGACATGACTTTATTAAAACCAGGAGTTATCTAAGTTGAAATTGGAAAAGGGAAATAAAGAGTAATACTGGTATAATCACTGAAGGAACTAGGTAAATTTGGATTAAGCACATATCCACATGGGAATGATGGTGATTTTTCTTACAGGGGAATTAACACACTCATAATCCATTTATACTTATACTTTCTTTTCAAGCCTGTTCCTCTGAAGAAATTATACAAGGACAATCAAACTGGGTGACTGTCGTGGTTTGACCCTGG
>VZTX01051094.1:484221-495736 GCA_013400915.1 Pardalotus punctatus | reverse complement strand
GCTGTGACCAGAACTGCACCAAAAGAAAAGCACTTGGCGACCCAGAGACTTCTGTCACCGCATCTTCTGGTTTTTGTTTGTTTGTTTGTCATTGCTACTGTTGTTATTGATTGTTTGCCTTGCTATAGATACTAGTAAAGAACTGTTATTCCTTTCCCCATATCTTTGCCTGAAAGCCCTTGATTCCAAAGTTATAATAATTTGGAGGGAAGGGGGTTCACATTTGTGGGTTCTGAGGAAGGTTCCTATCTTCCTTAGCAGACACCTGTCTTCAAATCAAGACACTGTCATAGATGAGAAAGGATAAATGACAACCTGTAACAGATATGGATACTGGATTCTGTTTAAGAATTAACAAGTTCAGTGCTTCTACCCTGCTTGATTGTGCCATACACTCCCTCCCTTGTTGTCCTTTATATTGTTTTGTCAGATGTAGTCATGTAGCAAGCTGACTTTTGGCCATCAGGGACAATTTCTTGCTTCTGCAAAAGACAGACAATTGTGTACTAACTTGAGCTTAATTAAGCTTTCAAGTCCTCACACTCAACCCTTATGTCTAGGAATATTAGGAAATCCATCTAGAAATAAACTGTTGCAGAAGTTCAGAGGGTGTAAGTTTAGGCATTTTACCGTAACTAATTTACACCTTACAGTTCCTCCATGTGCAATTTTCACCCATTTAGTTTTCAGCTGAATAGTTATAGGTGTCTGTGTGGAAATGTAAATAGGCATCTCACCAGAAAAAAGCTAGAAAATGCAGTGTCTGCAAACTGATAAAAAACTGATCTCAGCTTTGCAATTAATATGGATGGGGATGGGTTATGTTCAAGTATCATGCCAATTTTCATGAGTTAACAGCATTAAATGTTTAACAGGTACCATGTGACTGTGGACTATGCCTCACATAATCATTCTGTAAAATAAACCAAGGATCGATTATATTGTGTTGTCCTATTTATTTTACCTTGATGCTGTTTGCAAGTTAAGGCAATCCCACCATATTTATGCATAGCACTGGAAATCCTTATAAATGGAGATGCATAGTCAATGATTATGTCTTTGCAAACAGTGGAAGAGATAAAATCTGGCAAACTGGTGGGTTTAGGGCTATGATCACAGTCAGAAAATACTACATAGAAATATTATTGTGTTCTGAAACTGTTCTGTCCCCAGACCTGCAGAATTTAGCACAACTATTCCTAGCTCTCAGTTTCTGGATTTAAACCTCAGCTAACTAGGTTTTACCATCAAATACTCGATCTGGTTAATGAGACTGTTTTACATACGCATATCACAGAATCACACCCCTAAACAGGAAAAAGAAAACGTGTTTTCTTAATGTTTCATCAGCTGTACAATATAACTTATTTCCAGAATATGCACGCACATATTTGCTTTTTTCTGTCTACATTCCAAGTAAAAACAAACAAACAAACAAAAACTTTGCATGCAAAATTTCAGAAATGCTTCTTTCGTCTTCAGGAAAGAACTGTGTGACTGTTGGTGTGATAATGACTTCCCTAGACGTGGTTTCATAAGTAACAAAGTACCAAATGGGGAAACAGTGTACTTTTCTTACTAATTGTTGCTCACCAGTTCTCTTTATGTTCATCTCTATATCCTCATTGCATCCACCACCTGCTGCCAAGAGAGTTTTGTTCTAGTCTACCAGACTATATAAAGTTATACAAGTGTTTGTTTGTTTTATCTCTTCCTATGCACACTACTAAAAGGAATGTGAGTATTGTCCTTATGAATAATTTGGTTAATCAGCTTGCATTTCTGCAACTTAGATTACTTAATAATAAAGAAAAGTAATGCAATTGAATCAACCTCCTTCTATGCACTCTTGCCATAGAATCTTCAGAACGTGCAAGAAGCGTGTCTAGGAGGTCAGGCTAGAGAGGGACCTTCTACAGGTACCTGCAGTGATGGGACTGGGTTAATGGCTTGAAATGTAAAGAGTGTAGGTTTAGGAAAGATATACAGAAGAAATTTTTTACTGTAAGACTGATGAGGCACTGGAACAGGTTGCTGAGAGAAGCTGTGGATGTCCCATCCCTGGAAGTGCTCAAGGCCAGATTGGACGGGAATTTAAGTCATGACAGAGGAGTTGGAGCTACATAATCTTTAAGATAATTTCCAACCCAAACCATTCTATGATTTCATGATTCTAATTTTTTTTTTTAAAAGCCAAAACCTCACCACCTTTATCTCATTCCTATAAATCATGATGAACTGCTTCTTACAAGAGAAAAAAACAGATATATCTCCTTGTAAGCACTTCAGTGACATGGACATGGATTCAGAAAAGCTGTAGATACAAAACTGCTGTATATTATATCCCAAGTCTAGTATAAAGTTGATGAAATCCGTTCTATATGTACCTCCGGTTTTCTTTTTTTTTTTTTTTTTTTTTTTTTTTTTTTTTTTTCTCTTTTAATCGTTCCTTATTCTTGGTGTGAATGTTCCAAAGTTATATATGTGTCTTACATACTCTGGAAATATAAAATAGTTTTCTTTATTTAATACTCATTTAAGCAAACATTGACATTAAAGACAGAAAAAAATATTGTCCTGAGAAGAACTTTGGAAAGAATTGGTTCTTCGCTGGAGAAACAAACTCAGAAAACCAGTTTTTGACTGTACAAAATACATGTTGTTGTCATTTTTCTCCTTGAAGCCAGATAATATTTAAATTTTTTTCCTACTTTGTGTATATTTTAGAACAGTGAAGCATTGTAAATTGTGTAGTCTGTGCCTGTGATTGTCACATGGTTGCAATGCATCTTCCTGAAGTTATTCTTGTAAATGTAGTGTTAATGACACCTGAAAGAAGTTTAAAATGGCAGCAATGCACACATTCAGGAAATTATACATAGATGAAAACAAGTGCTAAATCTCTTCTACCTTAATCACAACTGCTTTGTGTTTCTTTAGGCAGAGGGTTAATTGCTCAGATATCTCATTAGTTTAGCTGCTTTCCTTTTCTTAAACACAAACAAACCACCACCTCTGGGTTTGGAAATCCTTGAGCTATGAACCCTTGGAGGCTGGGACAACAGAATGGAGGAAGGTTGCTATAAGTTTGTCCTGTTCCTTTTTTCCCTAGACATATGCCATCAGTCTCTGATGGAGATACTGGCCTAAACGGATTTTTAGTCCAATTTAGCATAGACGTTCTTAAATTTTTTTCAATTCCAGCATGTTTAGAACACACCCTCACTCCACCCCTTCCCCCAGCACTCCATATCCTCATTTCTGGCTTTAATCTACATAAGAAACAAATTGGATAAGTTGTTTCCAGAGCCTGAGGAGGTAGAAACTCACCCAGTGGCATTCAGTAAAATCCCTGTCTTCTCAGCAGAAAAACATGCCCCAAATGCAAAGATAAGGGGTTTGTAAACTTAGGTCTTATTTTTAAGAATCTGATTTATCCAGCAGTCACTGCTCAGGTTTCTGTGATTTTTACCAGATGACAGATATCTAATGTCTAATGAACATTAAATCTATAGTTTAGCTCTTAAGAGTTTGTCTCAGGATTTGGCAGTTTATGCAAGTCTCTGTATCAATGATACTGTGAGCATTTGTTCTCTTCGAATACATGAACCATGGTCATGTCTTTCTACTTGTGCTACTTCAACTTATACCAGTTAAAATCAAGTTTGATACCTCTAATTCACTTGAAAAGTGCTTTCCTTTTCACTGACCTCCTGTGTATTATCTTTTCATAATATCACAAAACTCCTATTTTCGAAATATCCATGAGGTTTTTTTTATGTCCCTTGCATTATTTCTGTCTCAGTTTCGATGCTCTTCAGCCATCCATAATTTTGCAGCTCAAGTTCAGCCCCAAAGTAGCCTCACAGTAGCCATTACACTACATGGAAAGTAGTGTAAATAAGAGTATGAAAAATGATAAAAATATTCAGCTTGCCAGTCAAACTTTTACTTATTTCCATAATATTATTTGACAACAGCACAGAATGTATTTGAGTATGAAATGCTTCTGGTCTCAGAATGAGACATGCAATTCCTTTATGGTTACTGCTTCAGTAGAAGTATTGTAGTTATATGTAGTTGGCAATTTCCTATCAATCAAAACTTCTGTTTTGCTCCTCTGTTTGTAGAAACACATGAATTTTGACAAGAAATAACACTGGGAAATAGTTTTCAATACTAGGCTGAAATTTCTCTTTGTATTTGTAAAAATAAATATTCCACGAGGGTGGGGCTTCTCCATTACTCTTTTTTTTTTTTTCCTTCCTTTCTTTTCTTGTTTTGTTAGCAGATTTTTGTTTATTTTAATGACAAGGTAATTGAAAAATTAAAAATATCCTTATCTCATCCAATGTGAACTAGAATTGCCAATATTATCTTATGTTTCATGGGACATGAAAAATTAGTTCTTAGGAAGCTACCAAATTTCAGTTACAGAATTGGTTGCTGTTGTACCAAAGTGCTGTAAAAATGACTGAGAAGCCTCAAAAGCCAAAGAGAAACTTTTCCTCCAAAATTTTCATTCAAAGGAAATTAGAGTAGAATTAGTTAAACACAGAATTTTACTAATTCAGTATGTTTTAGCACAAGACAAAATTTGCTTTATATAATATTGCAGGTTCTTGCTTTTTTGTTGTTAGTAGTCAATGAGGAGGAACCACTGGAGGGCATTCATAATAAACATCTTTTATTGTCTTGCACCACACTCCAGTGTGAAAACCACTCAATTGCTTTTTTGCTTGCTCTGTCACATACATATTTCTCTTGATTATTCTTTATGTTTGCTGATTAAAATATATCATTAAAAGAGACCATGTGATCAGGAAGTAAACAGCAAATTATCTAACTTATTCAGTTATACCTGTGAAGACTATCTTTAGCAATTTAAAATCTAGTATTTGTATCGCTGATGTAATTTTAAAATAAGATAATTGAAGTATTTTGAACACAATGCCACAGAGTATGAGAAGCACCAGCTTGAATTCCAGAGTATTTGTCCCAAACAAGTACCAGATTGGAGTCACAACCCAGAACTTATAATTTAAAAATACAGTTTTAAAAGGCAGGTATTTCTACAAAAAGCATATATATTTCAGCAGTAAATTTAGGCTCCAATTCATAAAGATATTTAGGCAATCAAATACTGTAAAATTATTTTAATCTGTTCAGTAGGAACTGCTCAAGTGTATAAAACTATTCATATGTTTAACTATCTTGTCGAATTGGAGCACACACTGCAAATTTGAAATACCAATAACTCAGTTAGAACAGTTTAGAATTTGTAAAGATTGTTGGGTAAATTATTTATTAAGTAAATTATTTAGCTTTTGCCACTACAAAGAAAATGTTCATGGGTTTCAAAATGGATTTGTAACATATTCTAACACTGTCAGAAAACACATAGCCCATCTCCAGGATTCTTTTAGGGTCATGAAGCCATTTTGAGAAATGCCACAAGAAATGCAGAATGTAACAGATCCATCAAGAAATTTGAGCACTACTCATTGGCTTTTGCTCTGTGTACATGGATATTTAGTGAGGGCAAAATGGAAAGATGCTTTGAATACTAATATATGTATATTATCAGGGAAGTCATCTTCTGGGAATGGTACCTATAAAGAGCTATTTGAGTAAAATGATAGAAAACAGTAACACCCTGTTAGGCAACCTTCATGAGGAGAAAGATGAAGAGAAGTATATAACTATCAAATGTCTTGAAAAATAGGACAATATTTTCATTGCAATTGCCTCTAATGGTGATGAAGGACTGATAGAAAGTAGGAAAGGCAGAAAATATACATGTAAAAATTTTTATGTGGTAAAGTCCTGAACTGAAAATATGAGAAATGCCTGAGAGAAATGTTAAGCAGCCAGATCAAGGTGATTTGTGAAACTCCCAAGAAATCATGTGATGTGTGACAGTAGATTTAAAATTGACATAATTGCTTTAAAAAAAATTGCAATGGTAGATTTAAAACTTATGTGAGTGTTTTAGCAATTATGAGGAGGATGGTCACAGTAAAATTATCCATATGACTAGTGTGCTCAAAAGATCATTGCTATTGCCTTAATTTTGCTTCTTCATCCATTTTGTATCAGGGTAAAGCCTATCTGTGTTTGAAGGATTTATAACTTCCAATGTCTTCAGAGCATTGTCCATATATAAATGAAGACTACAATTGGCTACCTCATATTATTTTTAAATGGTTTACTTTTTATTTACCTGCAGGGCAAAGTAAGATTTTTCCTTGCACACAGTGTTTGTTGCTTCAAATGGAAATTCCACCTTGACTGAAGTCAGGACTTTCACTCCTAACAGGAAAATCTTTAAAAAATCTCCAATAATATTTTAACTGAAATACCTGTGTTGAAACGACTGTGGTACTGTGATAAAAAAATTATTAACAAAGCAGCTACTGAGAAAGTTTTGATGGATTCAGCCTCTGTGGGGATTTTTGCAGCACGCAAAAATATTTCTTTTTTTCCACACCATAGCTAAAAAACAGACTTAAATTTTTAAAAAACCTTTGACTGATGGTTGTGGTTTAACCCCAGTCAACAACTAAACCTTACAAGCCTCTTACTCACAGTGGGATGGGGAGAGATGAGAAAACTGTGGTGAGACAAGGCAGTTTAATGGGGAAAACAATAGCTGCACATGAAAGCAAAGAAAAGCAAAAACCTCCTTCACTACTACCCATGCACAGGCTGGAGTTCAGCCATCCCCAGGAAAGCAGCTCCATCATGTGTAACAAGGACTTGGGAATACAAACACCATCAGTCTGAATGTGTCTCCCTCTTATTTCTTCTTCCCCCTCTTTATATGCCGAGCATGATGTCGTATAGTTTGGAATGCCCCTTTGGTCATTTGGGGTCTGCTGTCCCAGCTCTGTCCTCTTCCCATTCCCTGTGCGTCCCCAGGTTCCTTGCTGGTGGGGTGGGATGAGGAGCAAAAAAGGCCTTGACTCTGTGCAAGCACTGCTCAGCAGTAAAGAAAAAAGCACTATGAACACTGTTTCCAGCACAAATCCAAAACACAGCCCCATGCTACTGCGAAGAAAATTAGCTCTACCCCAGCCAAAACCAGCACACTAATCTAAATTCTAATAACTTAATCCTCTAGTGTTTTCTGATTCTATGGACTGCCATAGCAACAATTAGTTCATCTTTATAAGGCAGAAAAATTATTTCATTCAAGCAGTAGTGTACATGTAAGTGCTTGGCAGGAAGTACTTTTGTGTAAATGACCACACACATTATATCCCCAGCAGGTATTGCTCATTACTAGCTGAACAGGAACACCACAGTTGGTATTTTGCCTTTCAATTTTTCTGTAGCATTTTAAAACCAGCACCTTGGTTTTAAAATGACCCCATCATGCAGTAACCTACCTCTGTTGCTGGCCATCCTCAGCAGCCCCAAGCCAAAGTACAGCAGTCCAAGGATTAGAAGTAGATCTTGTATTAGATATTTTCTCCAGTGTGCAAACGAACACTGTGGTGGAGAGGTGAGTGAATTTTACTGCCATGTGTGTAGTGGGCAACTACTGCCTGCTGCTGCACCACATCTGCGTGCAGTAACATCACCAGAGGAGCCACGGGAGTGCATTGCCCAGCAAAGTGCAAAAAGCTGCAAGGCAGGGCAGCACTGCAATACAGCTCACAGTTGTGGCAGTGATTTACTTCCTGTCTTAAAGGCAATATTATTTGTGTCAACGGCAATGAAAACAAGCAAATCCACACTAAGCAAGACATATGAAACCATCACTAAGTAGTGGTCAGAAACGTTCTGCTCCCTCAGACTTACTGTGTCTGTGTTTTAATTTAAGGTTATCTGACAAATCAAAGCAGCCAGAGTGGTGTAAGATTCTTTCTACTGGAAAAAGATGTTGCACAACGTAACTCATGGCACTTCTGCCTGCTTCTGTTCTTCAGAGCTTCTTCCCAAATCTCTTGCATAGTGTGAGTGAATAGAGAAGGAGATAACTGAGTCCTCAAATCAGCAAAAATTTCCAGTGCAAAGGATTCCTCTCTCCAGCTCTTTAGAGAACAAGCATCCCTGTCACACTGGCATCCTTCCCATTATTTAAAGTTCTTGGAGACTTGAAGAGATAGACACTATTGTCTACTGCTTGTTTACTTCAGCTGATGATGGACTATACAATTACACATAAAAAAAATGGTTTTTAATCACTTACTGTGTAACAGCTGCAAGAGTAAAAACTTGGAGATGGAACTGACTAGTATGATGGTTTTCTCTCTTCCAAATTTTTCAAATATTTGAAAGTGTAAAGGTCTTGAAGACCTTCCTCTTTTGCAGCAGGTCAGCTCTAAAGCTTTGTACGTCTGCCAAACCACTTTCTTTGTATGGCAAACTGTGTCATTGCCAAAACCACCACTGAATTTCTTTGCCATCTTGTGCTAGAGCCATCAAAACTGACATGTTCTAATGGGGACAAAAAAATTGTGTATTCAAAATTGGCACTTCCTGTTCAGAAAAGTCAAAAGCATTTTCACTGGAATGCTTTATCTAGCTCTGCTTTCCAGTTCTTTATTTATAAAATATTAATTTAAAGTGTATGATAGTATTGTCTTTATATTAGCATTTGAGTTCTAATTCTCTAGGCTCATCAAGGGGGTTGATTTAGTTTTCATTTCCTACAGTTCTGTGTGAGTGAGTCTCATTAAATGGAATAGCTGTTCTGCATGCAAATCAGAGAAAACAGTTTTGATGGACTGTTCTAACTTATTTTAAGTTGAATACAGAACCACACCTGTTAAAAACTATTGTCTGTGCAAGATGTTGAGGAATACATCTGGTGCAGGTAGCTGGGTTTGCAAGATGAAGATGGAGATGCAGATTGAGATGCAGGTTGGGCTCTGGGTGGGAGCCCTAGACAAGCAGCTATGAACTGCCAACACTTTGGTTAACAAAGGGCATGAAGACTGGTGGTGGCAGCCAGGTGGACGGACATTGGGAGACTTAACAGGAGTGGGAGATTCAGCAGGAAGAGCAAGAATTTCTTGTGGGCACACTGTGAGGGTATAAAAGCTGAGCTGTTCCTTTGTTGGTACAAGAGAGTTAGGGCTGTTTTTGTGTTACTGTGCCGTGAATAAATTGCTTTATAGGACTGGACATCTGAGACTCTGCTATGGGAAACTTGGGGTGGATCCAGTAAGGAAACCTGGTCTGGCTGTGTAAGTGAGGTGTGTGGGAGGTCAAGCAGGGCACCTGTCAATCACTGGAGCCACCCAGTGTGAAGGGGCTGCTGTCTCAGCAATGAAAGTCTCTGTCTGTGGGAGTGTCACTGCCAGAGAGTCTCATCAATGGCCGGACTGGGAAGTCTCCTTAACAAAGTAGTGCAAGTGTCCCTTTTGTGTGTCTTTTGTTACATATTTTTATGAAGTGTTACCTAGTCTTATCTGTCATTTTGATCAAAATATAAGATGCCTGTCATTCTCTGATTGTTTTTGCACAGGAATATTATAAATAATTTCCAGCTGGTATCAGTGAGCTAAACCCCTAAGATACTCAAATTACTCTCACCTTGGTATCTAAAAAGATCTTGTCCAAACCTTCAACATTGTCTGGGAATACTACTATCCAGAACATTTTTTGTTCCTTTCTGCAGTGTGTTGTCATGAATATGTGATTAGGGAGCAGATGGGGGTGTGGAGAGGGAGAAGAAGGAGTGGGGTGAGGAGAGTTCTCCACCACAACAAACTATTTCTATCCCAAAGCTAGACAGTTTGGGAAGAGCTTTGCACTCATCAGAAAGCAGAGACATCAGCCATCTAACCTGATCAGAGGTAAGGTTTAGTGTTGGCTCACTATGCCATCCTGTCCCTTGTGGGCACACTCCTGAGGTGAAAAGGTACGGCCATATATATATATATCTCTTCAGCTGCTGTGTTCTCAATGTACTCCTCTTTGAAGGAGTTCTGAAAAAGGTCATCTTCCTAAAGGTTTGAAGCATGGACAGTTTTATGCCGTTTAATAGAACTGCTCTGACTTAGAGGTCATATCCAATAACATTAAAAAATATTGAGTAAATGAGTAGAAGAAATTTGAACTGTTTCCAGATTATTTTTCCTTGTGATATCTTATTGCCTTTCCCACAATTACAGTGATCAAGTTGCCTCTACTCTGCAAGTGAAGAATATGTTTTCTTTTACTATTGCTTAAACCATTTTGGGAGGCCTTTATGATTATAAAACAAAATGACTGATCTTGTGACAGCTCCTGAAACCTTGAGATTTGGTGGGGCTTTCTATGTTGTAATATTCAGAGTATTATTTCACGATCCTGTACTCAACAAACCATCAATCATTGTGAGTAATACATAATTAGGTATTGCTTAAGAGAAAAGGGTTTTTTTATCCTCAAGGTAATGTAAAATATGAGTAATTACTAGGGTTGTGACATTTAAATAGAGATGCTGTCTCAGATTAAAAAAAATCTACTGTAAAATAAGTAAAAATTATAAAAGCAAAGCAAAAGCAAAACTAAGTAGCACATAAATATCACCAAAGAATATGTTTAATACCACTACAAGCAGAGTGTCATGAGGTGAACAAAGGTAAGCAGAGTGCGTTTATCACTTTTCCCATAGGAACAAGAATAAGGTAGAAAATTTGACACTACACTGCTTTTATAATGTAGATGATACAAGACTTTCTGTCACTCTAGTGGTGGAAATGAGACATGAATTATTCCAGCAAAATGTCTGCATGAACCTGGGATGTGGGTCTCTGGGTTTCCTGGACTGAAACTGACCCTGAAGCATTTTATTATGGTCAAGAGCTGCAAGACTCAAGAGACAGCAGTACACAATATACCCACCTCTCCTGTGGCAATGTTAGTGACAACAGAAATATAAGTAATAAAAGTTCAAAGGAGTCCTAAGGTTGTTAAAAGAAAAATGTTTAAGGATGTTCTCTTCAGCTCCGGACCTGACTATAAAAAGTAATTTTTTTTACCTCACCTTCAGTCTAAACAAAGGGTTGAAAAGCAATGGAAGAGAATCTAGGTTTGGTTTTGCAATATCAAGAATGATGTCACACAGAACACAACTTTTGTGAGGCATTTCCAGTTTGCTCTTGACACTGCTGGCTGAGTCTGAGAGTTGCTAAGGGGTGTCAGGGACTTGATAATATGCAGAGAACTGCTATTCAGACACCTTCGTTCAGTAAGTTGAATGGCACTCTCAGTATCTGCTTATCACAGAATCATAAAAAGGCTTGGGTTGGAAGGGACCTTAATGATGATCTACTTCCAACTCCCTACCCTAGGCAGGGACACCTTCCACTGGAGCAGGTTGCTCAGTTCCCCGTCAAACCTGGTCTTGAACACTTTCAGGAATGTGGCATAAACAGATTCTCTGGGAAAGCTCTTCCCATCCTCACCACTGACATGGTAATTTCTTCCTGATATCTAATGTAAATCTCCTAACAATGTGTTTTGTTTGGCAAGAATTTTTTGTTTTGTTTTTTGTTTTTGTTTTTTTTTTTGTTTT
>VZTX01051094.1:401206-484177 GCA_013400915.1 Pardalotus punctatus | reverse complement strand
TTTTTTTTTTTTTTTCTTTTATCACATTGGAGCAGATCATTAGGTAAAGGGAACTAAGAAACGAAACAAAATTATTTCATACCAGTTAATACCCAACCCCACAAGACCTGGCACTACTTATCTGATAATATTTTATTGGTAAATCTTGTAAGTGCTAGATTTCCTTATTTCTTTTCTCTTACTTTCTTCTTCCCTTTCTTGCCACAGAGGTAATTCTACTTGAATGGTGGTGTCTGAGGGGTATAGTCTTACGAGAAACAAGTAGTGATGAAACAAGGACTGTGAACTGTGTTTAAAGGCTATGAAAAACACAAAAAATATTCTTTCTGCCTGAAAGCCATAATGAATTTATTACCTTATATTTTATAGAGATTTGTAAACTGTTCCTCTTTCTCATCAGACAAACCCCTAGCTGACATAAACAAAATAAGTTAAAGGGAACTGGTCTCTCTAATCATCAAGTCCACAGTGAATAATTCACATAAATAATTTTGAAATTAAAAGTCATATAAACTAGTTATCTGTCTAAAGTCTTCCTTCTAATTTGGGATGTGGGCCTGCATATCTGAGTAAAAAAATATCTATTCTGTTATTGTAGATCAGAGAGAGCTTTAAGAAAAGGGCTAATATAGAAGTACACCAAACTTCTTAGCATAATAATAAATGCTTGTTTATTTTCTCCACTGAACATCTATTTTCAAAGTTGCAGCTTCTTGAAAGAACATGAAAACCCTGATACTGAACTGAAAACACCACATCTTTGTGCATACAAATACAGCTTCACTTCTTTCCATTTTTGCCTGACTTTTCCACCCTTTTCCTTCCACCTTTCTTTAATAAAAATATTATAGCAAAGAACTAAAAACTCTTTTAATCTAAAATCACATTTTTAATTAAATACATAAAAAACCATAGTTTAGATTTTGCTTTGTTTTTCCTTCAGCCTGTACTGATAAGTAGAAGAAAAACTGAGAACTTTGTCAATAACATTAGAATTCTCTCTGAAATGTAGAAAAACCCCTTCAACCTTTACAAAAACTCACATATGACTTTAAGTGGTAACCACCTTTCACTCAGTCATGACTCATATGGCTGTCACCCCCACCAATGGTGGCAGGAGCAAGGGGGCAGAGTCATGTCAGAGCCCCTTCAACTGCAATAAGGAGCTCCTCAAATTTGACATTACTAAGTCACAGCTGGTGTTTGCTGGTTTGAATGCCATTCCAAAACTGAGGCTCTGGGATCTCTGGTCATTGTCCACTGGTGAAATGTTCCTGCAGTTCCCATTTGTCTCAGTTTACAAAAAGGGCTGTGTGCCAGCTGCATGAAGATTTCAGCCTGTGTGGCAATCTCATAAATTTTTAGTAGGGTGAAGGAAGCAGTGCAAATAGCGAAAGCAGTTCTCCAACAACCTACACTTTTATATCTACCTAAATCAGCAATTCCTGTGCACACGTATGACACATTGCCTAATGTTAACAGGCACTTAAATACACCACAAAACAGACAATAAATATTAACACAGTTCCATTTATAGTTGCTGTGCAATATAGCACAAAACTAGAATTAATTCTACCACAGTTCCATTTTATCTTTAAAGATTGGTAAACAGGTTGTAGTAAAAAAGCCCTAGTGTTTTAACGTTTGCTGACAAAACAAATTCAGTCAGCTGAAAAGCTCTGGCTTTTCTCTTCTGAAATTAAAGACTAAGTAAAACAAAATCTGAAAAAAAATCCACACTCAGTTGAAAGTAGCACCCAGATGTCAAAGACAAAGCACTTAGAATTTATTTAAGGATAAGTGGAGACCCTGGCCTGTCTCCATAGGAAAAAGAAGGAACAAATATTTAAGAAAGTTAGTCTGAACCATTACTTTACCTGTAAGAGTTTGATTATGGTTATATTAAAAACTGCTTCATCCTTCCCTTATGTCAATTAAAGGTCAACCCAAAGCAAGTTTCCTTCCTGTTTCAAGTGAGCTATGTTTCAATGGCTTGGATAACTTATCAATCTACAGACCTCTTTTCTTTCAGGCCAGGAAAAGAGAATCATCACTATTTTGTAGTTATAAAAGTCTAGTTCAGAACAGGAGCATTTAAGGACAGTCATAGACAAGAAAGAAAGAAAGAAATCAGGGCATTAGGAGACACTTGTTGCAACACATGCAAGGCAAATGTATAAAAAGAAACTCTTTAAATGAAGACAACAATAAAACAACCAATTCAAAAATCTTCTTTTAAAATGGCTAAGAAAAAATTAATGTAGGAATTACAAAATATAAGGCTAAATTTAAAGGGAAAGAATTATGTATTTTGAAAAAATTATTGGCTGAGAGATCTAAAGTCAAATGCATAGACACACTGAAGTTAATTAAATTGTTTTTAACAACATTTTTATTCCATCTACCCTTGTCAAACACACCCAAAAAATCAACTTTGCACAAGTATTCTATTTTGTTTAGTACAAAATGAGACAGAACTCAAGAGACATCTTTAAAGTTCTGTACAATAGAGAAATCATCTTATGTTAAATTATTTGGCTTCATAAGAAATCTATTCTATGGATTTTTATGTTAACACATATTCCTGAAGGAGTCGATAAATACCAAATACTCAGAACTTCTTAGTGGGTGGTCAGCAAGTTTGACAGTTAAGCCCCTATTTCCAGACCTTAATAGTATAGTGTAAGTCCAGGACATATTGGAAGGCATTTAATATTGTAGTTGAATCCTAGTTTATGGGACTTGTACTGCTCCATGTAACTATTGGTATTGAGTATTTTTTCTCATGACTACAGGGTTTCTCTTAAGGGTGTCATCTTTAGAACAGCATCTTGAAATTGTGGTCTATTTTCTCTCTGTACAGGGTTGTAGTGAGCTATCGAGCTGTGAAGGAGATGAATGCAGTGATTTACTTATGATCCACCTTCACAGCACCTGGGATCAAACCCAAGCTGTGTCTGCCATCATTTCAGTCTGACAGGGAAGTCACTTGGGCATACCCATCCACCTTCTCCACTTTCCATCAGATTGATCGAAGGAGGAAGTTCAGGGGTGAGTTGCAGGCAGGAATGCTTTCTGCAGTGGATATATTTGTGAGTGAACCCATACTCACATTTACGAGGGGAAAAACGATTACTACCAAAATTATGTCCCTTTTTTGAAAAAGAAGTATGTCTCAAGTCTCTGCTCAAAAATTCTCTTTTCTTGGAGTCTGAATGGGGTGTTTGGTGCTATACTTGAGGCACAGCAAGGCTACTGAGCTGCTCTTGTAGCTATTTCCAGTGAGAATCAGATGAGTATTTTACTTGGTGTGTCTGTACAGTCATGTGAATGGGCCATTGTTTTGGGGTGACGTTATGATAATCCTGTATTCCCTGTCATTTGCGTATATGCCTAGAAATGTGGTCCTGTAGCTTTAATTGCATCCAGCAGCCGAGAGAAAATGCCAGGCGCGGGTTGTTTTGAAACTCTCCCCCAGGCTTCTCGGCCAAGAAGGAAGGGAGAGGAAGGGACATTGCTTGTTCTGGCTGCTGCTGCTGCAGTTCTTGCTGCTAGGTTTTCTTCCCTGGGATTTGGTTTTTTTTTTCTTTTTCCTTCTTGTCCCCGTTCTGGACTTTTGTTATTCCAGACTGTTTCCTCTTTCTTGCCTGAGAAACCAAGAAGCCCCCAGAGGACAGTAGACAAGAATCCCCCAGGGAGCCACCGGAGCAACTCCACGTGGCTCTCCGGGGAGCCCCGGAGTGGGGGAAGCTACACCTGAGGAAAAGGACACTAAAGTTCTTCAGCTGTTTACTCAGGTTTAATAAGTTTTTTTTTCCCCTTTCCCCTTCCCTTGTGCCTTACAGGGCACCCTGCATGTTTTATTAAACAGTTGGGTTTGGGTTTTTTGTTTTTTTTTTAACTTTCATCCAAGAAATTCTGTTGTGGTGGGGGAGGGGGTGTTGGAAACCTTTGCTTTGGGGAAGGCATTTTATTCAGAGTGCTTTCCACCTAGAACATTTGTCTATAACCCAAGACAGCCATATATGTCTGTCTGAAGAGAGCATGGTCATCACTCCCTGATTATTCCCCTGCAGAAGTAGATGCTTCTTCCTTCTCCCTTTGTCAGCCATGGTATTACTCTTGTTTTCACAGTATTACACCAATTCTCACGCAGAAAACAGTGGAGGCAGAGACCTCAGGGATGAAAGGATTCTTCTGTGGTAGCGTGTCTCTGCACTACTCCCTGTCTAGGGCAGAAGCTCCTCCAGTTTGTGTTCAATACCTGAGAAAGTATAAACAGTTTTATTTCCCTCAGTCAGTGGCCTGGAAACCCTATAACTGCATTTACATGGTGAAGGGGTATTTAAAATTGTACCTGGTTAGCAGCGGTAATTTGTGACTGAGGAATGATCTGACATGGAGGGTAAAACAGCCCACATGCAGAAAGGGTTAAACTGCCTGGAAACAGGGATGCCAGCGACAGAACAGATTCTTTACAAGGAATTGAAGTGCCCTTGGTGATGAGATCAGAAAGAGCCTCAACATGGTCTGATGGCCATCCTGGAATGTGAGCACTCGAGGCCCAAGCTCAGGGGACAACTTTAGGCAGCAGAACCAGGCTGAGGGATAGACTAGAAGCTGGGTTAAGATGCCCCATACAACATCTCTCAGAACTCATGCTGGTATAAGTTTATTCAAGGAATTGATTCACAACACATCTTTGCAGGCTCCTTGAAGAATTGTTCACGGTTGTAGTATTCTTTCCAATGCATCGTTATTTTATTTTATTTTATTTTGCTTACATTTAAACAAAAACAATTGCTTAATTCTCCTCAAGAGATGCTATTAAAATTCCTCAGTAACAGAGTCTTTTCCCATTATAATCCTCAGTATAAAGTTCCCATCATGACCTCAGTGTTTTTTCCTCTACCAGGTATCCAGTATTGCACCTTCCACCTACCTGCCCTGCTGGCACCTCAAGAGTTCACATTCCTAGTGCTCTTCTACTGAAGCAAGTGGGCAGATAGTCCTTGCTTATGCTTCCTTCCTTGGCTGAAACTGGGGGGTGTCCAGTCTTTGCTGTCTTTAAACATAAGTCACATTCATATTTATTAAATTTTAATGAAAGGGAGGAAAAACAAATGTGATTGAAACACCCTGAAACCTGTTTCTAATGTTCTACTTTCCATCTGTGATGACAAACTAATCAAAACAAATCAGAACCAAACCAAACTCCAAGGTATCCAGACTGCCACAAAACCTGTAGAAAGAAATTAATTCTTTTAGAAAGGATGTAAAAATGCTTATCCATGAAGATTGTCTGGTCACGTTATCTCTCTTATAAGAGCAGACTTTTTTAGTTTAATCAGAAGATAGGCACAATGTAATTGTCAAGAACTATATTCTATCATTGTAACATTTTATACCGCAGATAATCTGAATAATTGCATTGGTCATTAGTACCTAGACATTTTTTTTGGGATGTAATGGAGTAAGCTGAAGCAAATTTATGTTATATTATACCGTTTCTTGGAAAAGCTAAGAAACAAAGCAGAAAACATTGTATATCCCAAGCACTAAAATCAAGTAAAACATATAAATATAGCACAAAACTATATCAAATATTTCCTTCACACACAAGGCAAAATATTTTAAAAAACAAAAATATTTCACACTGCAAAAAGGCTTTCAGAAGCTCTATCTTGTCTGAATGTATCACTTGAGAGAATAGGAAACAGTACTTTGGAAAAGAAACCTGACCTGAATCTGCAAAGTTCATTCAATAAAAAGTCATTCAGTCTCCAAAACAGCTGAAATAAGAAAAGCTTCAAAAGTAACAAGCAAATGATTCATATCCAGGGGAATGAGAGCTTGGTGGTTTGGAATTTTTTCCCTCTTTTTTGATAAAGGTGCAAGTGGGAATTGCACTTTACACTCCTGTTTCAACTCTGCTACAGACATTCTTGTGATATTGGGGAAATCTCTTATGAATGCAGATCATCAGCACATGTTTCTTTGGTCAACTACAAAAATGTTTGCAGAAATAGTAACTTCTGGAAAAACGGTGCAACAGTACAAAATGGAATTTCTTTTATTTAGTCGGAAGCAAAGGTAAGGGTGGGTTTGAGATGCAAAGAAGATATTGAAAGCTTTTCATTTTCTGAAGGTGAATTTGCTTTTTTTTTTTGCTCTTAATCTTTGCTCACAGAAAAAAAAAACCCTAAATAATTTGACAGGCATTTCAACAAACTTAAAATAAAGAGAACATTTGAGAGACTGATGCTGAGCATTAAAAATGTGATAAACAAAACCACTTCACCCCATCACCCTCGAGGATGAAACAGGTTAGTCCAGTGTGCCATGAACCACAGAAAGTGCAATCTTCACTTTAGGGAATTTAAAATTTAAAACCAGAGACTATAAATTGCAGCATTATTATGTGATTTTTATTGTTTCTCTCAATCTGAGGAGCCCCAGCTGAGGACCAAGATCTCAATTTCCCTTGGGACTGTGTAAACAGAACAAAGCTGAGACAGGCATAATTCAACCCAGCTCAACTGAGCAGGCAGTTGAAAACACATCCATTTCCCAGTCTCTTTGTAACATGCCTGTCTCCTGTGGCGTAGATATCGATGTGCCAAGGCATCTCTGGAAATGCACAGAGTACAACCAATTCCCTTTTGCAGCCCAGGGCACCTTCTCCACACAGTGCAATTGGGGCAGCGCTGGGATGGTGTGAGGGTGCTTCCGTCACCACAAAGAGCAGCAATTCCTGCTGGCACACTCAGGACTCATTTCTGCCTTTAATGTGTGGTGGGGGCCATGGTGGGCATAGGTACCAGAGTATTTGAACTATGGAAATGGGAATGGTGTTCATGCATTAGCACCATGGCCAGGCAGGGCCAGTGCATGGCAACCACCACACCCAGCAGGTGCTGTGTGTTTCTTAGGCATCCAGAAGATGTGTGGGAAGAGTTTTAGGGAAGGATTTGAAGAAAGAGTGTAAAGTGGTTTTATTTTCCCTAAATACATCATAGGAATGCAAAAATCACTTGATGTGGCATGGTCACAAATCTTCCAGTGACTTTACCAAGTCTCTGTCAATAACAGAGGCTGTCACAGATCCTGAATAGCAGAAGTAATACAGCACTTGACTCTCTTTAAAACTGGGAGCGTACACACACATATAGAATCACAGAGTCATTAATGTTGGAAAAGACCTCAAAGATCATCAGTCCAACATTCATCCATGTTGGTAAGAAACAAGTCAGTAACGATTAATCTTTGACTAATCATTTGTTCAGTGACTTCCCTCTGGCCATGTCTGAATCTGACCTGCAACTTAGGTAAAAACACACCCCACACTGGAGAGGGGCAGCACAAGATTAAATACCACTCCAGCTTTACTGAAGTCCAGAGACTAGCTTTAAATGTGAGGGCTTTTTGCTCCATATTGGTGTCTGTTTCATATGGACAACCTAATTGAATCCTGGTGGAGTGACAGCCACCATCCTCAACCCGGAGCTGAAACCACACACACCACTTTTGGATGCCATCTGTATGCCCCGTATTTTATCCTGAGGGGAATGGGATCCTGAATGTTAATGTATAGGCTAACATGGCTAACCTCTACAAACAGGAATACTAATTTATTAGGATTATTAATTGGTTAGCAAGAG
Source organism: Pardalotus punctatus (assembly GCA_013400915.1). Taxonomy (NCBI): domain Eukaryota; kingdom Metazoa; phylum Chordata; class Aves; order Passeriformes; family Pardalotidae; genus Pardalotus; species Pardalotus punctatus. The sequence goes on along the minus strand of VZTX01051094.1, from coordinate 476,516 downwards.
TAAATAACATTCAAATCTGGTTTATATGTGAGTTTATTGCATATTGCATTTTGCATAAGCAGGAATGACTGCTAGGGTAAACTAGGTTTACTGATTGCTGGAAGATATTACGGTGTAGCTGCTGTTTTGGCCAATACATGGGCTGTTGGCTTACAATATTGATAGTACCTTTTTACGGGAGGTTGTCTGAAGGCATTTAAAACTTATGATAACTCTATGAAAGGACAGTAGAAAAGAATTAAAAAATATAAATGCTAAAATACTTTTAGGTGATGCAGAATTTTTTTTTCCAATGAAGAGTTTTTAATTCCTTTTTTCAATAATTTTATTTTTTATTATTATTACCTTGCTGTTGTTGTTGTTGTTATATGTTATTATTATAAGCTATTATTTTGAGTCTCCCTGTCTGAGTTCTGTTGATCTTTAGTTGTTCAACTTACTTGTCTTTCACTGATCTTAGACATCTGTCTTGCCTAACAACTATTCTTGGAAGGTCAAAACAGTGTGAAGTATTCATCCAGAGCTGTGTTGCAGCTACCATCTCTCTGCTTCTTCTCCATCCACATGCCTTTAGAAATCCTACTCCTTTGTTCTTTTGAGAAACAGTATTTAGTGGATTGCTGTTGCTCATTTTCAACTCTTCACTGAGATGCCTGGTTCTGTCATGTCATGTAATACTTTTGTGTTATGCAAAGTAAGCACAGTAATTATTAAATAGGGCAATAAGTAATCCAAAGCATATTAGTGATTAAAGACAGGCATATTTTCTGCAACCCAAGAAGTAATACTTGATGTTATAGTAAAATGTGTGTGTTGTAATATGACAGACTTTCTTCTTACCTAGTCTTAATTTTTCTTATTTAATAGATTTTGTATTTCAAACTTCTCCATCCTAAAATCACATTTGAGGAGGAGTATACATTTTGTAGGATGACTTAGTATGCCTTCTAGCCAAGTTCACCAATGTAAATGATATTCCCAGAAGAGATTCCTCTTTTCACTGAAATCTACTCCTGCTTCTATTGAACTGATTTTCCTCCCCACAAAAGAAAAATTATGTTTCTTTATCTGTGAGAGAACAATTTGACTCACTTTCTGTATAAGAATCAATGCTTTGTTTTCCAACTTAGCTTACTGAATCAGTGATAACACATTAATATAGTAATTAATATTTCTTTCTTTATACTGGATCGTTCTACACACAGAGTTGCTCAGATAGCCTGTGATGAAAAGGTAATGGCAGGTGGCCCTGCTTTGCACTTTTCCCAGATACTTAATGGTTTGATCTAAGAGACATATTCATCCTCATATCTTCTATATATTTTTCTTGAAAATTATAGTTTAGATTCTTGGCTTTTGTTGTTTCACAAGCCCAAGGATTTTTTTCATTCTCTCTGTGCAGGCATAAAATGACAGTTCCTTTAGCAAGGAAAATTATAAATTGGATTTTGTTTTGGTTTGTTTTGACAACAAGACATAATGTATCCTGTTGTTTCAATTTTAATCTTCCTTTTGCCCATGGGTGATTAAGCTCTTTTCAGAACTAAGTTTGTTAAATACATATTTAGCTAATTTAGAAATGAATGGTAGAAATTAATTATATTAACATATCATATATTATTTACCAGAGACATTAATTATCCTAGAAATATGTATTTACAAAACACAAATTGTATCCTCAATAACAATAATTCTCTGGACAAACTGAAGACAGCATTCATTTTCTCATCTGAGGATCTCAAATTGTCTTTGGCATGAAGAGGCATATGAAGTCTGATGAAGTAATTTTACTAAGAATATATAGCCTATTTTTCAATCGACTCAGATGTTAAAAGATCTCTTTTTTTTTCTTCAAAAATGGTGTGACAAGATCATGGCAAAATCCTGCAATTTGTTCCTATCTACTCTGAAAGGAAGGGAGACATCACGTATAGGTCCTCTTGTGTCAAATGTATTTTGGCCAAGGTGTTTTTTCTTAGTACAGAGAGATTACATTTCTCTGCCTTTAGTTATTGAGCTTCAGCTAATTGAATCACACAAAGAGTTAGATAGTCAAAATTTGTTAAAAGAGACTGTGACTATACTAACTTGACAAAAATAACCAGGTATATGTATGTATCCTATGATATTATTGTAGCTTTCATTCAATCCTGCCCTTTTGCTTTTTCTTCCCACAGATTTTGTCATTGATGAGATACCTGTAAAACTTTAAAATGTTATATTTTGTTGGCTTGGGTGGTGTAAATCAACAGTCACATCAGTTTTGTAAATATCCAAATTACCAGATGGTCATGAGGTCATGAGAAAGAAACATACCATATTTTAACAAATTATCATTTTAGTCATACTGCAGGATGAACACTTATATATATTTGAGCCTTACAACAACAACAGCAATTTAACAAAAAATAAAAATCTCTTATCTCCAAGTAAGTTTCAGTAAACATTGTCATGATCTAAATCCTCTAGACCATATGATTATTTTTCCTGACATCTTAGTGTTTCATCAAATACCATTTTTTTCTGTATTCTAATGAGGTGAGAGAGCTGTATTAAATAAGGTTACAAAAACTTCCATGACCCTGATCTATCAACATCATAAATCTAAATTTTTTTCTCTAGGTCTTTGGGTGAAAATCTCGGCAGTAACAAAGAAATAGGTTTCTTTAGGTATTGCAGAAGGCATTTATGAATTGCTTAAATATCTCATGGGAAGAGCTATCACACAAAGGCCTTCTGGAAGTCCCAGTCTTGGTTTGAGATTAAAACCAGAGGTAATAGAAAACTCAGCAGCTTGTTGAAGAAATACTAATTTTATAAGGAAAACATCTGAATTTAATCTTTATCAGAATTATGTACTTGTCTAGGCCAAAATTTTGCGGGTAAAGTGCAAGATACAATGAAAATCTTTGAAATATTTTCCTCACACCAGTTGTACACTGGTGCCAGATACCTGACTCTGCATTTACTCCAGGCAACACCATTCTTCCAAGCTTCTCTTAGAACACTTCCAGTGTTACAGGGCCAGATATACAGGGATAGCTGTAAGGCAAGAGGAAACTTAAAAATCTTCAAATACATAATTTCAATGAAAAAGAAAAGTGTGCTATATAAATGTGATGTTCTTGTGTCCTGTACAGAAGCGTGAGCTGGCAGCTGCCTGATCGTATGTGATCCAACTCTGGCTGAGCTTTATAAAAGGGCTTTTCATTTCAGCCCAAATTTGTATTTCTCCAGTTCAGAGTGCAGGCACATTAAGTTCAAATCCATGTGCAAAGGAACGAGTAAGAAAACTGGAGAGAATATGGTTGCAAAGAAGGTAAGAAGAAGATGATGGCAATGAATTTGAATTTGTTGTAGATATATCTGACAGATTACTGAATAGTATTACACTTTTAAAATAATCTTTCTGGGTGAGGTTGCCAAAGCAACACTTTGAAGGGATGCATTGGGAGCTGGATTGGGTCCATAACCATAAGAAAAACCATAAGAAAAAATAAAGAGAGAATTTTTGTGCAAATCACACCTGAAATTTTCTTTCAAAGTTATTATAAAAATTAACATTTTAAAAACCAAGCTCAAAAAATGACAAAAAGAAATTAACTTTTCCTTACAGTAGTGAGCTTATTGGTTGATTTATATATTCAGTTGTTAATTATATCTCTCTCCCAGGAACAGGCCCATTGAGATGGATATCTTCTTCAAGGCATCCTGGGGCTAACAATACACAAGGTGCACATTTTTCTATCAGAGCATTCATCAGTATATTTTCTTAAGAAAATGAAAAGACACATTTCCTGGAGCATTGTGAACCTCAACAGGCTAAAGAAATCCTGGTAGAAGAATAACCAAAGCTAAATTACCCATCAAATATCATGATCACTCTTTGTGCAGGAACTTTAATGCCAAAACAATATTATTTCTGGTATATATGTATTGTTAGACATTTCAGCACTGTCTGTAATAGGCGGAGCCAGCAAATCACAGAGACATAGTGGGTAAAATATATTACCCTGCCTTTAATGAATCCCCCCCTAGCCTTTAGAAAAGTTCATGGTATTGAGTTATTTTGCCACTGTTAGTTACACAGCTAATGAAAACTTGTACACTGCTGAAGTTTGAGTTAGAAAGAAAGAAGAGCCTACCACATTTGGGTATTCTGCATATCTATTTCTAGATGTGGTTCTCCTAATGCAGTATTAATGCAGCTACATCAGAACCCTTAAGTAAGGAGCGAATCCTAAACCGTCACTTGGGCCTTCCATATTCTCAGAGTGTTCTCAACACTTTCCTAGCCATGCCTCAATACCATGGGTGCAGAGGATAGCTCTTGGAGAATGTTCTACTACTTTCACCAGAGGAAATTTCAATTTTGTCTATGTTATTCTCCATTGACTCTTTCTAGCCACTATAAACTGAGAAAATTAGTCACCATGGACTGAAGAAAGTGACCATATAGATGAAGGATTCTTAGTGTCATGTTCTTTACTCTACTGCATTTCTTCATTTCACCTATTTCAGTTACATTTCCCAGATATAAAATAGATAATGTTTTTCTACTTGATATCTTAAGGTATTAATTAGGTGGCCACCAAAATTTTCAATTATAAGAACAATCGAGACATTCTACATTAACTGTATTCTGACTTCCCATTTTGTGGGTTATACAATAGTGCAGAACATAGGCCATGACCATATCCTCAGTCCATTTAAACATATTGACCCTGTTGACTTTTGCGCATGACTGCTATGCTTATGTTATTCAACTGCTCCTCTAACAGGAGGAATTTTTAATAAAATGAGGCCATCCTTTTTCTAAGACTCAGAGCAACAAATATGACAAAAAAAGGAAAAAATGATCAATAATGTATGTTTAACTTCTTTAAAAAATGCCAAGATAAAAAGTCAGCTGCTTATACTCTCTTGTCATCTATTTAATTTCCTTTAAAATTCTTATTTAATTTAATTTTCCTGAGAGTATTCCTGAAGGAACATGTTTTTGGACACTGCTGATGTTTTTCATTTTTGATCATGGAAAATTCACAGGTTTTCTTTACCCTTTTTAAAACAAATTTTGAACAAACAAATTTGCTATAAACACTGTTATATAGAAACATATAATTTTTCTTACCTTATCACAAATTTCCAATTGTACTGTATTTTTGCTAAAATATTAAACAAAAATATAATTTCCAACTAACTAATAGTATAGGCTGTACTCAAAAAAACCCCCAAAAAATCTAACTAAGTGTGATTTTCTTAGTGAAATAAAATTTTAAAAAGATAAGAGTCTGTCAGGGACTGAATACACACGATACAAATTAATGCAGGTCCAGAGTCTTCTGCAATAACCTCCCCCCACCCAGGGGGAGGTACTGGAGCATTCCCACCTCACCTGAGCATATATTAGTCCATTGGATTCTATGTTTTTCAGGGGGATCCCTATCACCAAGAAGATCAGCTGGAGAGGATCATTGGGATGCTGATGGGATCCACAGAGTGATGATATTTTTTTTATTCTGTCTCTGACTCTCCTGTCCCTCTGCCTCTTTTCTATTTCTTTCTCTTCCTTTTTCTCTCTTTCTCTCTCTCTCTCTTTCTCCCTCTCATATTTATTATCAAATAAAACCCATACTATTGACTTTGGCAGATGGTCTTGTTTTCACCTTAATTCAGGCAGAGGTATTTTTAATAACTTTAAAAATGGACTGTGAAAGAGTCTAAGCTAAATTTTGATATCCTTATGTAAAGCCCACATTTTTAAGTTCCATAAAACTGAGAACAGAGGAATTACTGAGGGAAGAAGACTTTCTGAGGGCAGAAATAAGAACAGAAAATAACACATTTTTTTACCCTACTGTCTTTTGTAAAGAGACACTACAGTTATAAGCTCTGTTTCCATTGTGTACTTATGGCAACAGATTTGTTGAGTTTGTGCTTCTAACACCATTGTAACAGTAATTTCTTTTAAATCTAGGTCAAACATCACAATAGTCTGAATTTTTCTATTAATGCATCTGTGCCAATGCATTTGTATAGCAGCATGAAGGCAATCCAGCTTGTCGTACAGAATAATACAAAAAGAAGACTTTCATGCAATTCAAAAGTTGTGGGATGATGACCCAGGATGATTGCTCTATTCCAGGCAAGGCCACCCAGTATTAGCATCTTAGAATCCCTAAAAACGTTTGACATTTAGGCCTATGTATAACAGTAAGTTTCTACCATCTCACAGGAAGGAATGAAAAAATCTGCCACTCTTGCATCTGCTTAAACATTTCTCATTCATTAATTATTTATTATTATTCTGATACCAAGCTACCACATGCTTTGTGCAAAATTTTCATTCCGAAATTCCCAAACAATTAATGAGCTAGAAGAAGCCATGTTTCCCAAATACGTTGTTCTGCTAACTTCAAAGCTAAGAGATCCATCTTGACCCGAAGACCATTGAAATCAATGCCACAAATCTTGCTGAGTACAAGGAATATTGTGCAAAGCTTTCCTAGACTGTTCCTTAAATGCTTCTGGCTCATTTACTATCCTTGGAGAAAAATGTGAAGATGGATGAGGCACCAAGGTGATGTGCCAGCCCTATTATAAATGTAGCTGCAAAGTCATGAGAGTGGTTGTTAGATGATCCATTTTCAGCCTTAAAAGCCTGTTAAGACAAAGAAAAGCAAAAGAGGTCCCCCAACTTTTAGACAAAAGACCAAGGAGAAGAATGAAACAAAGTATTTGAAAATTCTATGGACGATGGCAACTTCAGTTTTTCTATTTATATATTAATGTATTAACATTACATACTGGGTACAATTCTGATAATTATACAGAGATGTCTGAAGAAAATAATTTCTAACACTTAAATCAGGAAGAAAGGAGAATCATTGTAAATACATTTAGAACATTTGTAAAAAGTTTAAGAAATGTCACACTTAATGGTTCTCCTTTCAGAGAAAATAATTTTCAAAATATTGAAGCTAAAAATCAATCACAAGATTAAATGCATGCTAAGGAATGAGATGATATAAACAGCTAATAGATTAAAAGTGGAAAGAAATAGTGCACAAAGTTCACATAAATAAAAACAACAAAATAATTAAATTTAAAAATTATTAAATATAAACTCCTGAACCCATGCAACTAAGGAAAATCAAGCCAGCCATTGGCGAATTTCTTTGAGTATTAAATAGTGTGTAATTAGGAAAGAAATAAACAGATGAGGAAATTGCATTTTAATGCATTTCTGTGTTAACAAATAATACATATATGACAGTTTGAGCAACTATTGAGCTCAGACACATGGGAAAATGAAAGGAAACAATAGGAATGATGCTGTGATGCCCTCATTATTAGCAGTGATTTTTCATATTGCCACGAGTGTGTGGGAATGCTATACATTCATTTTCTTTTTGTAGACCATGTTAAAAAATATGACAGTAATTTTATTTTAAAGTCAAGTGCAACAAAAAAAGATTGAAAACTCTTTCTGAATTTTCTTCCCTAGTAAGTGCCACCTTACATATTTTCAGCAGAGGAACATGAGATTCCAGGAACTCATAGAAGAGAGGTTTTCATAGTGCCTCATTTCAGGCACCACGGTTCTGCACTTACATTAGCATGACAGGCTTTCTAGATTCCCTGTGTAATTAATGAAGATAGATGGGCTCTTCCAAAGGGTAATTCAGAGCAAGAACCTAACCAAGGTGACCTAAACTGCTCTCCATGGGAGCATCTCTCTCTGACTGCAGAGGGAGTTCAGGTCATTCCCCAGTCAACTTCTCTGGATCATTAAGGTGCCTTAAGTGAAAATCCTTGAATTCCTCCCCCCTGCCCACCCTAGCTGACCAGGCACTGGGCTGGAGGATTCAGAGGAGCAGCATGCACCTGCTGGCAAGCACACAAACAGGAGCTACAGGGAGAGGCTGGAAGGGGATTGGAGCAAAACTTTCTGCACGTGATCAAGTGAATTCCCAAATTAAATTCTGTTTTCTTTGGGTTTTATCTTTGTCTAGGAAGAAACAAACCAGAGAGATTAACTGAGCGCTGCCTCCTGCTGTAAGGGGGTAAGGGGAGAGGGACTGTGTTGGAAGGCACATTCTCCATGGGGATGCCTGGAATTCCTGCAGATAAAGTGTCTGGGGGTTCATTGTGTTGTCAGCTTGCTGCAAACCATTTGTGAAAGAGAGGTTCCATCATGAAGTTTTCCCTTGACCCATTAAATAAAATGTACGTACCAGACGAAAGTCTCAGAGACTGTAGAATTTATTTCATTGTGTGCCCATTAAAAGCACATGTTTCTCTTACCTGTAACCAAAAGTGAGGATATTTCATTTGCTAAACCAACTTAGATTAGGTGCATTCTCTGAAATTGTTAACAGTTTCTCTATCTATCTCTTCACTGTGTTCAATTTAGGGTATCTTTAAATGCAAGCAAAGACATCCTAAAAGGACCTGGGGATTTTCTTCCCTGGGAAGTATTTAGAACTCACTTTCCAAGTGCTGCAATCAGCAGCATTTTCTTTGCTTGTATATTGCTATGAAACACAGGCATAAACCAGCTCTGGCAGGGATGATGGAGTATTCTCTAGAGAAGGCATAAAATAGAAAAATCTGCTAAAATCTCGCCCACCATTCCCTTTCGGTTCAATTGCAGAAGCTCCCTAGAGCACTGTAGGCCAATTCTATACTGCTACTTCAGCAGCAGAGCCAAGTTCAAATCCAGCTTTGCCAGCTTAGCAGCTTGAGACAGTTGCATCTGCATTGCCTTAGCCCATCTCTGGCCCTCATAAGCTGTGCCACTTCTGTGCTTTACTTGGAGCAACTTGACCTCTCCAGCTATCCCACAGTCCATGTCCTCTATCTGTCTGACTGGCTCTCCTAGCAGATACACGGTCCAATCTGACTTGTCCCGAGAGCCTTGTCTGCCACAGCCTATTAGCATGCACACAAAACCTGCTGCTTAGGAAGCCTGATATCTGCAGAAGTTTGGATCAGGTCGATGACAGTCATTTTAAACACCTGATTTTGTCTGTGTTTTAGATGACACACAGGGCGTTGCAAGTCTCTTGGCTCTTTCTCTGTTTTGCCACCAACAACCACTGCAGTGTCCCAGAGAGAGAGACATCCTGCTTAAACCAGTGACAGGCCTTTAGGAAATTGCCCCATATGACCAGATTGTAGCTGGAATCTTCTTTTAGAAGGGACCAGCCTCTGCAGCCTGATTTACCTTTCATCACTAGCAAGGCACCAGCTTTTTCAGAAAAAAGCCACTGTCAATGTCAGAGTAACAGAAGGAGGCAATCAGTCATGTGCTCTTCCTACACAGGGAATGTCAAATACATTGTCATTTGTTCAGTGTGGCCTGAGGGTGGCTGCATCTCTGAGAAATCTACTTGGAGAAGAGTGTGCAGAAGTAATTCAAAATGATCCTGACCATTTGGCAGCTCTGTGGACATTCACTAGAAAGCTCTTCTCACTAACAGGCTCAGTGAAATGGCCTGATCTCTGTTCTTGATCCATGGAAAAATTCTGGCTTAAAGGCTCAGAAGGATGCAGGTTTTTGAGTACCATCTTCAGAACAGTATTTCAGCATGAATTTCTTATCGGGCTCTCCTGCACCAACCTTGGGGCACAAAGTAGGTGCTCTCTTCACGACCTGACTCTCAGGCTCTAGCACTCAGCTGTGTTTCTCTCATTAATGACATCTTATGAGGATCAAGGTCTTCCTTGATGTATAAACAAATAAAGTCTGCTGGAACTCATCTAGGATGAGATAGGTTGGGCTCTTAAGGTAGTTATCCTCTGTCTCAAACTTTTCCTGTGTCTCTAATTCTGGAATTCATATTGATCTTGACCAGCTCCTGGAAGATGTGTCTTTCTTATCCTCAGGATTTTTAATGACCGTGGTTTCTTTAGTGCCCAAAAAAACTGTCCAGCTCCTATAAATTTCAAGGGGTCCCTGGCAAAAAGCAGACCTAAAGGTGGCAGAGGCTGAATTAGCTGAGCAGTGGAGCAGGAGATGCAAGGACAGTGGCATTCAGCAGGACTGTGAGACTGAAGGGATTTGTTTGGAGGAGACACAAGCTGGAAAGATACCAGTCACATCTGTACTACTGCTGAGGAGGACATGACTCTGAAATCTAAAGAACCTTCCAATGGGAGCAGCTTCTTCACGCTGGAGTGAAAGGATTAACACAACACATTACTTCATATTTAAGCTAGTGTCATTAAATAGCTATGCCAATAAGTTTCTTTTCTGGCTGCCACCCCAAGAGGCCTACTTGTAACTTGAGTTTTGAAATGTCAGAGTAAAACACTGCTTCACTGTGACTGTCTATTGACTAAGGTGATCATTCTTTTGGATGTCACACCTCTATCTTACCTATTAAAATATAAAGCATATTAAAACATATCTGTTAAAACATAAACCCTTCATAGCAGAGAACTGTCTACCTTTTATTTCTTCTTCCCTACTGTTTTTCTCTGCACTTTACGCAACACAAATGAGACAGAATAATTATATATAATTGTGGTAGGCTAGCCTTTGCAAAGAGGTAAATACACACCCAGCTGCTCACTCACTCCTCCTTCTCAGGGAGACAGAGGGAGAAAAAAAGATAAGAAAGCTCACAGGTCATGATAAAGACAGGAATATCACTTACCAATTATCTTCACAGGAAAAACAGACTCAATGTGTGGAAAATTAATTTAATTTCTTGCCAATTTTGATTAGGTCCGTTGTGGAGACAGCTGTAGCTGTGCCTGTCACGGGGCAGCCCCTAACCTCCTCCCACAGAGGTCATCCCTGCAGTCCCTCTGGTACCAAAACCTTGCCACATAAACCCCATACAATATTACTAAAATAATAATTAACATCACAACTTGCATATTAAATTGAATACAATCAGTTTTCATATACCTGCCTAGGGTTTTAATTTGGATCATCTGCCGATCTAAGAATGTCTCCATCTGGTCCCTGTGCTATCTTTTGGTTTGCTTCACAGATTGGTCTCAAAGCACACAAACTGGATTCCTTTTGGTGAAGGAATTTGGAGGAACTGGAATGTGGTCTTTAACAGCAAAATAAATACACTCCATCTGCTAGAGGGAATTCAATGTATGTGAACAGTCCAGAGCTTGTCTGAAGGAAAAACGTAGTGAAATATGAATAGTGCAGGAACCAGATCCCCAGCACCAACTTTCTTGACCTTCACATCTGTTCTCACTGGCCTACATTTGACAATGTAAGTATAGCCAATTTTCTGTCCTAAATGTAATTTTTTTTTTTAAATTCTGTTCTATTTTTTTAATTTTTTAATTTTTTTTTTTAAATTAGCTTTCCATTATAACAGTATTTTCAAGGAGTTATTTCCCTCTCTCACCTATATAAACTGAATATCCTCTATTAGTTTACTCAAGAGTCACCACACTAGAGGAAATTTAAACAGTTCACTTCTCCTTTGTTTATTATACATGTTATTGTCACACCTGTGTCCACTAGACATATTCATTGGAGATTAGGAAATGGAGGTACTAGGGAATCTGTAATACAGCTTAAATGATATTTCCTAGTCAATACTGTAGGAAAGAGACGGACGCTGTTAAGGAAGGACATTTCCTTCTGCACTAGAAATGCACTAAAAATCCCTATACACCTTTCCCTGAAACTGTAACACAGTGTGGCACTTAAGGAGTGATGTGTCAGTGTTCTCATTATGCTCCACATGTCTGTACAAGAGTTATCCACAGTCCATGGAAGAGACTAAATTAGTTTGCTGAGTAGATGTGTGTTTATAACACAATAGCACCTGGAGGTCTCAATTAATTATCTCTGTTGTGTTATGCACTGTATGAATTCACTGTAGAACATAGTTCTTGTCCTAAATACCTTAAAGGAAGATTAATAAAAATATTTTTTCATGTCTTAGTTTCTCTTCCACACAAACTGGAAAGACAGAAGTAAGCGAAAACTAAAAACTAAATTTTGAAAATCTGACCCTGTGCGTTCTTTCATGAAAAGAAAAAAGAAAAGAAAAGAAAAGAAAAGAAAAGAAAAGAAAAGAAAAGAAAAGAAAAGAAAAGAAAAGAAAAGAAAAGAAAAGAAAAGAAAAGAAAAGAAAAAGAAAAATTATCAATTTTGTCAGCAATGTTTTTAGTTCTGTTTCCCCGTACTAATACTGTAGTCATCGACTCAAGAGCAGGGCATTTCAAAATGTGAAAAATATTTTGAATTCTTTGTAGATAGAGATTTCCTGAGAAGGCTTTTCAGTGGCTTTTTCATTTGATACACCCTTTAGCTTTCATGATAAAAAGAAATTTATGTTGCAGAAATATGCTAATGAATTTCAAAGATGCAACATCACTGGAAGAGACTGTTTAGCAATGTCAGAAAGGATGGGAACTAGATGTAAGATAAAGAAAATATCTTAATTTTTTGTATAGTGACAGGTATTGTTCAAAGGATACCTAGAAACCCTTGAAAGCACTGCTGCTGCTGTCAGAGAAGCAAGCAAACCAACTGAAACAAAAAAAAGTTGCTTACAAGAAAAAAAAATTAAGTAGATGAATGCATAATGAAATACATGGCAAGAACCCTGCTATCTAAAGATGAAGAAAGATTCACAGCTGCAGCTTCTGACAAATCTAGTCAAAACAAATTCAAATCGTCACTGTCTGTAATGGACTCATTGTTAGCCTTGAATAAAACCTTTTATTTTAACAGCTTCTGTTTCACATTTAGACTCATTTATAGAACATGGTACATTCTGACACTTTCCCCACACTAAACCAGTAACCTGACCTCCCTGCAGCCCTTGTTTTAAGCTCACCCCTCTGCCAGGGTTTTGGCAGTCCAGGGCTCCCAGAGAGGCCAGGAGCCTTTCAGAGGCAGTGCAATGGGAAGATGGATCACTTCAGCACAGCTTATGGTAGCTGCTGAAGCCACCAGGAAATCTTGTGACTGCTGAGCAATTTTCCGGTTCTCAGGGTATGGGATTTTCTTCACAGTCAAGAGATTTTCTCTGGGTGGTGCTTCCCACGCTGAAGACAGAAAAATGGTTCAACCTTTTGTTGGGAAATGATGCAAGAAAGGCTTTTCACATTTTAAGGCACCTTAGCTTTTGGTAAAAGGAAAAGAAGGGGAATAGAGCCATCTGGGTCTACTGCATTGTATAGAACACCATTTTCAGAGAAGCTTCTTTAAGATTTCATCATTGCCATGCGAAATTTGACTCTAAGGTTAAATAAAATTCTAATTTCAAAAGGCATTTAATGTTTTACTCAGACAGGTTTTCCTGGCCCATGATTTTGAGTAATACAGCCCTTAGTGACTTCCATTAGTCTCCATCTCTTAAGTATCCCAATTAGGCTTAATATGTAGGCAAAAATTAAAAAAGAATACTGTTTCTCTCTTTGCAGACACCTTCTTTTTAAGTGTATAATTTTTTTTGTTGTTTTTTTTCAACAAAAAGGCTACAGCACACCTCTGTCTTTTCCTTTTCTCTCATAGCAAACATTTAGTTTTTTAAGTCAAAACAAAAAATAGGGAGAGCTGTACCATAACCTCAAAGACAGGTCCTATAATTCCCCACACATATGGATGATTTATACCCAGATCTGTACGTTCAAAGCAGTTGGTGAGATCTGGTGAGCTTAAGTGCAAAAATGGAGGCCCAGACCAGCAAGTTTTTCACACAAACACAGACACACACACACATTGTTGAAAATCTGTAGAGAAGGTTGGTTGTCATATAGAATATTTACAGGAGATATGCATACGAGAATCTGAGAAGAGCCATTAGCACACTCCACATATTAATTGCTCCACAAGGTAACTCAATACAATACAGTTGCTTTCAGAGCTACAACAGCTGCAGAGTCAGCCCTGCAGGTTGGCTTACCAACTCAGGGCAAATGATAACCTTCTCAGAAATGTAATAATGCTTTTAGGCAGATATACTAATCATCAAGACAACATGGAGCTTCTCTCCTCTAGTTAAGACAATGCAAGGGCTGGGAGCTTTCTGAAGCAAGGATATGGCAGGGTGAGCAGCAGAGCCAGTGCAATGGAGAGCAGCAGGATGACACTGGTGCTTCGGGACATTCACATTTTACATTAGCTTGCGGTAGCAAACCAGCTGTCAGTCAGTGCATAAAGGTTTGGGCAGACTGCTCAGAATTGTATCTTTGTACTACCCATTGCATTTGTCAGCAATGTATCCAAGATCTTTGCTGTTTTGGGAGTAAGTAGAAACATCATGATGGACAAATGGGACTAGGACAGCATGTATATGGCATATTAGATCTTTATTCTGATGTACTTATCCATCTTCTATCTTTGGCATACTACTGGAAACAAGCAAGACAGTGATACATATCATGGTATCATAGCAGCACGGGAATAGAGTTTACTGCAAGTTGCAGATGGATGACTGGAGAAAGGGAGAAGAACAAATGTGCATCACACACAACTGACAGAGCAGAAATGCAGGCCTTAGCCAAAACTTGAAGGCAAGACCAAATAGGTCAGTCAGTGTAGTGTAATATGAGCACAGCATATGTTGATGTTCTCTGGTTTGATCAGAGGTGGAAGATGTCTTTTGACTGTCAAATACCACTCGGGCAAAAAGAAAGGATTCAGATGGGGGGAAAAAAAAATTGAGTTATGTTCCATTATATATCAGTTTCTTTGTTTTGCACCTTTTCTTCTGCGTCTCGGTCCTGCTTTATGTTTTTCCTTTAGGTACCATAGCAAATAGACTATGCACTTCAAAATGCTTAAATTTTCTTATCTTTATGGTTCATTTTCTCATCTAACATGAAAAGGGAGCCTTAAAGTATCACCACTGCATACAATTTTTCAATTATAAAAATAGATAATTTAGAAAATTGGAAAAATGACAGCTTCAGAAAAAAACCAACATTCAGAAATACAAAACCACTGAAGCTGGAAGAATTTACTTTGACCTCACAGCTATCTAGGTTCTCTAAGACATCATCTTCATTCCAAAATCAATTAATCAGTGGTACCCGGTGCAGGACTACTACTCCTATGAAGTTATAAGTGATATTCCCTTACTAAAAAATGCCTCTACATCCCCTCCAAATCATCTGTACATCCTCAAAAAGGGATGAGAATGCATCCTATGACAGTTACATGGAATTTAGAACTCTTATTGGTGAAATGTATGAACTATGATGCTTGCAGCTATGACAGAGACTAGAAACTGTATGACTAAAAGGTAAAATTAACTAAAAGCTACTAAAAATTTATTACAAATAAGTTGCAACATATTCTGTTCCATCTTGTTTTAAAAATGTGACCAGGAAGAAGAATGCTTAAATGACATCTGATCATTCAAGCCTGGACAGTGTTTTCTCTGAGGAAAGAAATAACAGCATTTTGCACACACTTTTGGGATGTGCGTATCATCGTTTAGGTTTGTCCAATCAAATACCCAGGACCTGATAAACATCAGCCCAATCTCCCAGAAAACCAAACCAAACCAAACCAAACCAAATCAAGACAAAGAAAAATTAACAGTTTCTTCCTTTCTGGAAAAACAACAACAGTCATGGAGACAGATTTTTGGCAAAGTAATCAAAATGCCAAACATTTAAATAGATCTCACTGACATTCTGGTAGTTTTAAAGAATTTATTTCAGACTTATGGTAATAGACTATAGGTTAGTTTTGGAAATATCTAAGCATCTGTATGACTGAGTCTGCCTGAATAACTACAAGGAGAGTAACAATCTGGAGCGCACACACTTGAAAGCACTGTGCAGGTGACCAGGGGGACTATCATGCATCTGATGAATTAATTGCTACAAGTTAAACAGATTGTAGTCTTTTACATAGGCACTTATCACGTTTCCTGAATGGTAAGGGTCAACAAGTATAAAACATTAATATCTCCTGAAGCTTGTGTCATTATCAGTGCCAGCTAAAGAGCGTGTCAAATATTGCCTATCAGAATGAAAGTTTCCTGTACATCTTTCATATAGATGCAGCTAACAAATCAATGAAGCAGATGCAAAATGCTGGCTTTTACCAAATGTATAGTGAAAGTTCCAAAATTTGCTAAAGAAACCATTATCATAATTATTTTAACTAACAAAAATATTGTTAGCTACATTACAATATCTTAGAGTACCCCAAAAATTGCTCTCATACTGGGGAAATCAGTAGTTACACACCACATAATACTCCTGCTACCTGCTATGGCACTTGGAGTTAACAACATGCCACCAGATCAGATGGGATGAAAACATACAGGTGTGGTTTTGACAGCTTTGGTTGAAGAATTCAAAATGGGCTGTACACACACTTTTTCTCCATTAGAAGACATTGGTGAAGCTCAGAGGTTTAGTTAGAAGCTCGGAAAACAGTTTTGTTTTGCTTTCTCTAGTTGTGAAGGCAGCAATCTCAATCCAATTCCGCTGGTGAAATTATTATAAAAACCCAACAACAACAAACTAAAAGATTTGGCTCTGCAAAGAAAATCATCCACTTTGTTAAAACTGAATTTCTAAATGTTCTGAGTCTATTGCTTCTCTGTTTCTCTTACAGAGGGATGAATGAAACACACAAGTACTGATGATTGGCTGGACTTGTTTGCAACAGCTGCAGGAGGAGTTGCCAAATCTGGTTTCATATAAGATAGCCTAAGTGCCTGATAAGCATTAAAATTCATTTCCATTCTTTAGCACGCATAAAAGTACACTATTGCCATAAAAATCTGACTAAATCCTTAAGTGATATATGCTTTTCTTGGTCAACTTGTTTCATGCTGTAGCAAGAGCTTAATCAGCAAATGTCACCTCCTTTGTGGTTCACTTGACCTTACTGTCAGATTTTTTCCATGAACAATTGCTAACATTTTTTTCTCATAATATGCTCTTAGAATCCTTTAAAAGCTCAGTGGCAAATGCATTTAAATGCGCACGGCAGTGGCATAATACCTTCTTTTGAAAACGATCTTCCACAGAAATCCCTCTCAGAATGAAAACTGAAAGAAAAAAAAAGAAAAAGAAAAAACCACCTCAAACTAAATGCTCAGCTAAGAGCAAGATTGTATCACAGCTGTTATTTCCCTGTTTTATTCAGTATTGCTTTCTCCCTTCAGCCAACTACTCTTTCTTTAGCATAGAAACATCTACTATTGAAAGATGGCCATTTCTGTCTTTGAAACCAAGGGCCAAACAGCAGCACTTAACCCTTTGGCAGAAAGCCCATGAGCCGCAGTCTATTAGGACATACAAGCTAGACCCATTATTCTTTGTTCTTGCTCTACAACAAGAAAGAAACCGCAGGCTGCGTAACACTTTGCGTGACACAGCCTTCTCCCACCTATGTGCCAAAACACTCCTCTGTTCTTTTCTCACATGCTTCAGAGCAGATTGTATTCTGGGGTCGTTCAGAGCAAGCAAACTTGTCAGGTGGGAAAGTTTTCTGAGAACCCTTCATACCCTACTTGGATTCTTTTATTGCATTTTTCAGTGTAGTAGCTGAATACTTCTGAGTACTGTATGAAGAGATGCGCTAAAATTTTTTTCAATCCTATCCCGTGTATAGAGAGCAAGCTGGATTTTCCTTTGAGCTTGAAGTGTACACACACATACATCTACCCACATGAATGATATCAAAGAAGATAAAACCAAGGAAATGTTCCCTCCACTTAAAGTAGAAGTTAAGCTGCAAAAGTCCTTATTTCTTGCAAAGGCCTTTGCATCTCCCTTCAAAGGAAAAATCCTTACTGTAGAAAATGTCTTTTTTCTAGGGGAAAGAAATCTGTTGCAGTGGTTGAGTAGGCTGCTTAACTGTTTGGGTGCTTTAATTCTTCAGTTAGGCAATCTGAACATAAGGTTTGAGTGTTTTGGATGAGTGAAGGGCTGGGCATAAGCTGGTGCTCTGTAGGATGCTGTCAAGGGAGGCAGAAGCTTTGTGTCTGAGCTTCTAAGAGCTACATGTTTCCTATGCTCTGGGCTTCCTGCCTGGGTACACTGAAGTAATTCTGTTTTCCACTGCTACCTGCTCAAATGCCATTAATTCAGAGATGATTCCAGTTTGCCTGTTTAGTACCAGTTCCCTGGATACTTCCATAAGTGTTGTACTGCTGTTGCTAGGGAGATAATCCATTTCTGCTGATTAGTCACCCTCTGCTGTCATAAGTGTCTTTAGAGCTAAATAGTTCACCTGGACACCAGGACTGGAGTCAAAAGGACTGGGAACCCTTGGCAGTGCAAGTGGAAATCGAGAAAAATAACACTGCTCATAAAACAATTTCTTTTTAAATTTTTTTTTTTTTCAAAATGGTGGTGAATTCTTTGGGAAAATCAGTGTAGAAATTAAAAAAAAAAAAAGAAATTTTTAGAGTCTCTGAATCATTTAACAACGTTTTAAACTAAATTTAACCTTTACTGACATTTGAAAGCACTAAGAAAATGAACTATTTTTTTGAATGGGTAGAATCCTTTGCAACAAATTATTTTGCAGACTGATTTTCTATTAAGACACTCTTACAAAATTAATTTCTAGGTTTTATTTTAAAATCTATTCAGTTTTGAATGAGTCACTCAGTTCCTACACATAAGGGAATCTTGCAGTCCAAATAATATTTAAGACTTGAAACGAAACCATGTTTTATGTCTGAATATTGAACTATAATTACCTTGGTTTACAACTGCCAAGAAAGAACAGGAAAAAGGAAAAAGGAAAAATGTAGAAGAGGAAGGGAAAGGGAAAGAGGAAAGGGGAAGGGGAAAAGAGAAAGGGAAAGGGGGAAAGGAAAGGAAAGGAAAGGAAAGGAAAGGAAAGGAAAGGAAAGGAAAGGAAAGGAAAGGAAAGGAAAGGAAAGGAAAGGAAAGGAAAAAGAAAAGAAAAGAAAAGAAAAGAAAAGAAAAGAAAAGAAAAGAAAAGAAAAGAAAAGAAAAGAAAAGAAAAGAAAAGAAAAGAAAAGAAAAGAAAAGAAAAAAACCCCACTTTTTTCCATCCACACAGCAGATTCTATAAACCCTTTATTTCTAAATCTACACACTGACCCCCAGAACTAAACAGGAAATACAGAATTCAGCAATGACAAGACAGCAGAAGATGGAAGCATGTTCTGCTTTCCACAAACAACATTTATGCTTTTAAGAACTCATTTAACAAGTTTAGCTATAGGGTAAATGTCACTCTCTCTGTTAGACAGTATATCAGGATCTCTGTCTCATTTAGACAGACGGAAGGAGGTGACTGGAAACAAATAATTTTTCTCCAGACCAGACAGCTTAATTTCGATAACCTGACAGAAGTGTGTTTATACAGTGTACTGATTTACAAGAATCCAAATGTGCATCATGAATAGAAGATAAGTAGAAATATGATCAATCTCATGACATAACTATTATTTTGGTCAACAGTAAAGTACTTTCCTTTTATCTTTTTTGTAATTCTGGGAATGAATGAGCTCAAGCCCATTTTACATACTAAAAAAATTAGGGGTTTTTAATTTTATTATTTGTAATCTCATCATAACTTTCTGCTCTCCTCGCTGTCCTAAGACAAAGGGCAGCAGAATATAACATTCCTGGTAGAGATACTGTTATATTAAGAAAAATTGTTGCTCTGCTAAGTGAAGGACAGGATTCTTCACAGTACTAAGAATGTTGCTCAAAGATTGTGAAACTGATCTATTTCATCCATAGTTTGGTATTCCAAGAAAAGTTCACAGGGATCAGCATTTACCCAGCAGGTAAGATGTTAGGGGTTTAACACGTGGCACTGTTTTAAAGATATTTCACAGTTCCTGGAAAGCAATATTCATATCACTTTCTCTATTGATTTGATGTTAAACTCCATTAACAGCAATAGGAATAGCTACAGAAATATCTGCTATTCTGCTTTATTTAAGTGCCCTTGCATTGACATTTAATCTTAGTCAGCCAAATGGGATAAGGAAAAATTTTATATGGAAGACACTTGTGACAATTGCTCTGCAATGAGATTAAAGCAAAACAGATGACACATTTTCCCAGCAAAGCATGATGCCATGTTTTGTGATAATCCATTCTGCCACAGAATACAGTCAGTGAAATGTTCCCTTTTCACAAGGAACTGTATGAATAGAAAGATTTAGTTTTTTAATCTCCTTCCACTGTTTCCTCATACACTGAGAGAAAGAAGCCTATTTGATGATATTTTTTAACAAAGTAATAATTAAGCAGAGGGGAAATGTGTTTATATTTTTTTATGCCTAGTCTGAGAAATCCAGTTAGATAAAGTCAGCCTTTAAAGCTTAGGTAAGCTTGCGTGTGAGACATCAAGAGCACATTTGCTGAGAGGCATGTCAGTTAACAGTAATGATTATATTATTTCTATAGAGTGGGGAAAAAATTTTAAATAGAGAACACCTCATTAAGCATGACAAAGCTTAGGAGGTCTGTGTAATAGTGCTACACTGCAATCAAGAACAGGTTAATTCCCATTAAATATAAATAATAGAGCCTTATTGCCTGCCAGTAATTTTAGTCCTGTTAAGAAGATGTTGGAATTATTTCTTAGCTGTTTGATTTTTATCTGCCATTTCAAAGTACATATATATAACAGGATGGAATCATGATTTACCTTGTTTCTCTGTGTTTTGCCAGAATAAGACAAATATAAAAAAATTGGTCGAAGGAACAGAAAAAAATGTCTGCTATGTCCTAAAGGATATTTTTTCTGAGTAAAAAGAAACAAAGACTGAGAAACACTAGCGGGGGGATGTGTTTAAGTAACGTGTTTAATTTCTGTTTCCCCAGCTCGAATGACTGTGCATTTTAAATGCTGTTAGGAGGTCAGGTCCATCAGCATGACACTGGAGTTCAGCGTAATGAGTAAAAGCTTCCAGCGCTGACTCCATGAGTGACCTCAGTTACCACCTTAGGCAAGGTCCCACCTCCCATCATTTATCCAACCAATTAATAAACCATACAGGTCAGGGACCATCTCTCATTCTGTGTGCCTACACTAAGGGGGCCCTGTCTGTGTGGCAGGAAAAATATGTGTTACTGGAATACAAATGCCAGTGATTCAGTTTAAAAAGTTGAAGAAGAAAAGGGAAAAACTTAACTGGCATGTCTGTGAACATATTCTTAAAAGGTTTATTTGCAAGAAAGGCACTTTACATTGGGTAATCCAGTTAGAAAATTCAGATCAAATTTAACAGATAATTCCAGCTGATTACCGAAATGAAGAAATGATACTGAAATTTTTTAAGTACAGGGAACATTTAATTTTCAGGGAACTTCTCAGGAAAATTTGCATGTTACTCACAGGGCAAACAGGAATTAATCTTTTTCACCAGCATCTGAATTCACAATGGACATGGGAGGCCCCATTTCCAATATACACATTTCCAGTCTAAATTGACAGCATCTACAACTTTCATCTTGCATGAAGTAACAGGAAGTAACTCCTTTAAGGGAGTTAGGAACAAGGCTTGTGAATTTCTACATGTGGTCTTATTTAAAAAGGACAAAAATAAAACAAGAAGAAATATTTATGTAAAAAAAATTCCATTGTTTTTTAATGTATCATTCAAAATTTATTGATTTTCAAAAAGACAAGCTATCTATTTTCATTTGTTTATTTTTGATACTGTTTTTCAACAGGGAAATTAGGAAATCCCCAAGAACAATTTCTGTCCCCATTTTTTTCAAACATATGCAAAAATTAAAAAAAAAAAAAGAATCTTTTAATTTATGATCAATTTTTATTGCGGATGAAAGACTTACAGTTGGGTGATTTCTGCTATTTTCATGGAAATCATACTGGTTTACACATTTTTACATACTTTGTAAAATAGTGACAGCAACCATTATTATTGACCACTTTCTGCTTTAAAATTAACTGTATTAGAAGTTTTTCCCCATCATCCCAATTTATTTCATTTTGGTTCATATTATGGAAAGATGTTGGATTAATTTTTGATGAAATTATCTGAAGATGTGCCCCTGGAGCATGTTGAGTATCTAGTAATCCTAGCTGTGGAATCAGACTAGAGCAAGTCCCAAACCAAGTGCCAAAGCACTCATTGTATGGACATTGTGCTCTCAGCACTGGCTCTTTTCTGGTCCTAGTAGGTAACATGACTTGTCACTGTAAACATAAGCATAGATCACCATAACAAATCAAAACCCCTAAATTGTGAGATTTTAATATTGTTGGTGTAGTTATAAATATCCGTGGGAAGGCTGCTGAAGAAAACTATGAAATGAGTACCTATTACCATATGTAGTGCTAATCACAACTGCAATAGTGCTACAGTTACAATAGCATACTTGCAGTATTAATTTCAACAAAACATTTGCAATCACAGAATTGAATAATAAAGTAAAATCAAAATTACTAATACCTGCATAGATTTCAACTCTTTTTGTGATATTTCCATAAACATGGATTGAAATGAAGATGGCAGTGGCTAATACAGAATGCCTACCACACTTCTTTTCTGCTAAACTTATAAGTAGTTTATGAAAGAATTGCAGCTCTTAATTCACAATCCTTAATGAAGCTGTAATTTTGGGGTTGGAATCACAACAGGAAAGATTTATAAAAAATTAGAAGTTTGTTCTACTACAAATTAGTAGGAGTGCCTGGCTGCATAATTCAATTCAAAGACTTTAACCTACTGATACTGTCTCTGCTAGACTGGAGGTGGAAACACAAAATATCAAACACAAAACAGTAGCTTCAAACACATTGTTGAAATAGTAGAAACTGTAGGATAGGTGCCAAAGTGAAACTGAACATTTCCTCTTAATCCCAAGAAATTAATCAACTGAGCATCTTTGAGGCTCCCCTTTCCACATCTCAATGGATGAAACTAATCTCCCTTTAAAATGTCAGTAGTCCAGCTGTCCCCTGTCTTCAGATTTGTGAGTCCTTTATATCTTTACAAAGTGAACAGGACACTTCCACTTGTAATGACTCTTTTGTGCTGCTCTAGCAGTGCAGAAATACCGTAAAGGATTCCACTTCTTCCGGTACATTATCAAAGTTTTGATGTTCCCCAGTCAATGCATTTGAAAGTTTTCTGCTCTTACTTACAGAAAGTTTAACTTTGTAAAACCCTTAAAAACTAAGGACTTGCTTCCATAGTTTGAGGGGTGTCCGAATTATATAGTCTATTATGCCATCTGGGACTTTGGGTCTCTCTTTCTTTGCCAGCCATACATTTGAAAATGGCAGGGAGCAAGAGACTGTAAAACAATACAGATTCTACCTGTTAGACAAAGGCCCTGTTTGAAGGGGAACACATGGCTGAGATAATGACTATCAGATTATGACATCATTCTAGACTATGTTATAGAGACACAGCATTTTTAACATCAAGAATCCTGCAACATCGCAGCAAAAGCTGCGTGGAATCACTTAGCAGTTGTCTGTAATTAGCTAAAAGGCACCGGTGAGTACACAGAGGAATAGCTACATGTTCTTTTTTTAACATCTATCAATGAAGTGGAGAAAAGTGGTGATTCCTTGTGGGAAAATATTTTTACCCATTAATCTTAACCACAGTAACCTAGTCACAGCATTGGGATCAAAATGCAGAAAGGATAAAAAGGACTGGCAGCATTCTATTTCACATACTGAAATCTAATCTGTATTTATTTTTCTGCGTCATGCTCCTCATAGCATCGTGATGGCTTTTGTAAATGGAGAGAATAGGGTTACAAAGAGACAATGCATTAGAAGGACATGCAGTAAAAGCATACTCAGACTGTAGGAGGGAAAATGAACTGGCACTCATAATCATATTAGAACACACATATGAAATTTACCCTTTCACTTCTTCCTTTTGTTTCAGCTGTGCCCCACTTTTTACTTAGAATTCAAATTCTTAGCCCTATAGAATTCTCATATGCTTTTATCTTTTCTATAAAAAGAAATGATAGGAAAATAAATACAGTATATATGTGTGTAGACTGGCTTTCACTGCTATAGCAGGCAGCTAGGTGGTAAAAGACTGAAATTAGGAGAGTTGCATCAGCATGACACTGATATAATAGAGAGGAAATCAGTCCCATTCTGGATTCATTTTAATGCACAATATGAAAAAGAGAGACAAGAATAAAGTTATGTTTATGGCTTGCTCATATAACCAGCACCTCCTACTGCATAAAACTTCATTTGAACAAATGCAAATGATTTATTCAGATACAGTACCTACATCTTTCTAGCAAATTCTTTTACATTAATTCCATTTGAATGTAGACATCTGCTGAGAAGCCATAAAGTATCAATTAAGCTTTCTCCATGTGTCATTTAACTGAAGTGTTTTCATCATGGACATGACCATTGCCTAATTCAGGATCAATTTGTATGC
This sequence comes from Pardalotus punctatus, assembly GCA_013400915.1. Lineage (NCBI taxonomy): Eukaryota > Metazoa > Chordata > Aves > Passeriformes > Pardalotidae > Pardalotus > Pardalotus punctatus. The sequence goes on along the minus strand of VZTX01051094.1, from coordinate 452,160 downwards.
AAACCAAACCAATTTTTAAGTATTTGGAATCAATCACTTGAATATTGAAAGCTCCCTATATTTGAAACATTGAAGTTACCCATTCAGGGAGCCACATTCATGCTGTACACTGAATAAGGCAGGAGTTTTGTGAAAAAATGCTGTATTATTATGTAATTAATTCCAATACAGATTTACAAAAGGAGCATTGGCAATCTTCATTGCAGCTTTTCCTTACCCTGAGCAGCTGGCTTTACAATCTTACCTTTCACATAGCAAAGCAGTGTTGCTGGTTTAATACAATTACCTAGGGTTTTTCTTTTCTATTTGCTTTTTTAAATGAACAAAATAATAACTAAAATGTATACTAAAATATGTGGATGTATATTGTCTTCCATATTGATTAACAATAAGATTTATCCTGCAAGAGTCAGGAAATGTAATTCTTCTATATTAGTCTCCCTAATCAACTTTTTTCAATGCAAAGGAATTTCTCCTGTGACCCTTTTGGTTTTCCAAGTGACATGTACAGGCCTCTGCAACTTAAACTAAAGTACTTGCTAATCATTCCTTGGCAGTGGCTCCCTATGGAAGAGGCAGTGGAGAGAGAGATAGTGCAGCCCTGTGCAACACAGCTGTGTGATCCCTCAGCTATTGCTCGCATTGATAAACAAGACAGTTGTGCTCCAACCCTCTGACTTGGCCTAGAAGCCAAGTTGTCCTAAGTGCAGTGTTATCCTATAGGCAATATATCTTTTGGCTTTAGAACTTCTGTGTTAAGCCTGGCTTCACACTAAACCACACACAGCACACAGCTATCTGCATTGTTTGCACCCATAGGCGCATGTTTCCTATACTTTCTTCTCTGCCAGAATTTTGCTTTGCTGATGCATTTCACAGCAATTTGTGACAGTAGAGGAGAACAGAGCTGAGTATTCACCTTGATGTTCAGAGAAGGCAAATGCTGCAGTAATTATAAACATCTCTTTTATTCTCTACAATTGCCTTTTGATTTTATCTCCTTTCCCTTCACAGATGAATTCCTGTCTTGTTTTCCTTCTGCTCCTTTATATATCCCTACATCGTGCCTTCTCAGAGTTGACTCTCCATTGTTTTCTCCTCACCCTTCTCTTCTCTTTTTGCCTAATAAATGTCCAAGTATGCTTTTCAGAAGCTTATGACTTTGATCTTAGAGAAAAGTTTCACCGAAACCATTCTCCCCCAAAATTTCAATCTGATAAGAGAGGCGTTGATGCTAAGAGGGAACTATGTACTGAAAGAAAACATCTGTGCCTGGCTGGCTTGCAGGGCTCACTCATCCTGTCCTTGCAAACTCCTTCTCATTCAAGTGTCCACATCCCAGGCAGCATTTTCAGAGGAACCACAAGTACTGTTGTCAGAAAGGGAACAAAGACATACAGTTGCAATATACAAGCAATGCTCCTAAGATCTGAGGTTGTTTCTTCCAGTTTTCCTTTCTTTTGGCAACACCTATTCTTCACTTTTTTCTCCTGTGCAGTGTGAGCTGGTTGGGAGCTGCAGGAGCCTCCTTCAAAACAGACAGGATGATACTGAAAGTCTTGCTGGTCAGTTTGGCCGCTAATCTCCTGCTAACCTCCTGCCCTGTCTGTGTCTAAGCAGGGGAAGAGGGAGACGAGTAATCTTTATGTTTAATACCTGAAGCATTAACTGCATGTTTTAAATTAAAAAAAATTCTCAGCAATGTGTCCAACAATGTTCCTACTGGTGAGGAGTTGCTTAAGTTCCATGAAGCTTAAGTTTGTGTATACCTGTAAGAACAGGTATTTTATAAAAATAACATTTGAATGAGAATAATTTTCTGGTTGATTTAGTATAACATGTCACGTTTTGAAACAGATTAATATTCTATCAACTGGTTTTAACAGATTTTGCAATGCTAGGCTATGAGTGCTTCCTGTCAAGCTGCACAGAAACAAAGACTGGACCTTTTCCCATTGAGAATCACTCCTCCAAAAACAGCTTTTGGATGAGGAACAAACATTTTTCAGTGACTCACATGTGTTTGGAGTTTCATCAAAATAAACCAGAAACCATCACAGAGTATTGCACAGAGTATTGGAGTATTTCCTACCTCATATCTACATTCTCACTGCATCAGACTGCACTCGGATTATGATAATTGCATTCAGAAATGAAGAGGTGCTCCAGCTGCCCTTGCAGGATGCTTGCTGGGATGATGGGTAGGTCCAGATCTGCTGCTCTTTTCTTAGCAAGTAGCTGTGGTGAGCTGGAGAGCAGCTTTCCCCCAGGTTGACAGTTCTGGGAGATGCAACTTTCTGGGTGACCACTCCTGTGTCTCTGAAACAGGTCAGCAGCATGCTGGGTTTGAGACTGTGGCACATTCTCAAAGTTTATACCCTCTCCCTCTGTCAAGAGATTAAAAACATTTATTTAATGGATCATTCAGAGTTCAGAGACCATGCAAGATGCCTCTTCCACATTTTTATCTATAGACTAAGGCTAGCTTCTGTAATAAAAGTTATAAAACATGCAAAATTAATGAACAAGCATCACTTTTTTTTTTTTCTTTTTTCTTGAGAAAGTACATCTATTTTTAAACAAAGTGTATATCTGCTGTTCCTAAGAGAATGAGTCTGGAGTTCTACTGGTTTACTTCTTTGTCTTCTAAAATATTTACATGATAGGCCAAAAGCATATTTTAAAATCTGAGAAATTTAACTTTCTTAATTTTTTAAAAAACATTTAATACTCAATTCCACTGAAACAAAATGTACTTGATTCATGAAGCCCTTAAAGTAAAAGCCCTTAAAGTAAAAGCCCTTAAAAGTTACCTCAGTCTTGCTTAAACTTTTAAAATTAAGTAACTTTTCAAATAAAAAAAGAATTTTCTCTTTGAAAGTTTTCAAAAAACATTGAAGTTACTTAAAACTTAATTAAATGTTTTATTTGAAGTTTAAGTTCTCATAAAATCACTAATATTTTCTTCTTTCAACTGAACCCTTCTCAAGAGTTTAGCTTGTGGAAAGCTAGGATTAATATGTGCAGCATTAGTTTATCTCCACTTCCACTGAAATTATAAGAATTCCACAATGAATATTAGTGGGAAAATACCTAATTTTAAAGAAAATATTTAATATTAAAGTTTTAATTTTAACTGTGTCCCAGTAGATATCCAACAAATCAAAAATTTTGGGTGAGTGAGATTTTTTTCACCAGGCCACAAGAATAAGCTTTAATTGTCATGCTTAAACTTGGGTAATTTTTATTTTGCTGTATTTCAATGAAAGGAGGGAATTGACCTTAATGGCATGATAATGTGTGTACAGAAAGACATTTCTCTAAAGCTGATATATTATCACATGATATATTATCACATGATATATTATCATGTCAGTTCTTTGGGATAAAAGACAACAGCTCATAAGAAAGTACCATCCAGAAAATTGCCGTTGTTATGAATAAACATTAAAATCCATTAGAATTTTATTTTCCATATTTATATTTTTGATGATCTTTCATATGCATTAGAAAGTATATAAAATTTCTTATATTAATTTTATTTAAAAGATTTTGTACAGAGCACATTAAATGTGTTTTATTTTACATGACTAAAGATTTAGAGAATACAGAAAGGTCTTGTCCTAATGATGTCAAAATTTTCTCTCACATCAGTCCTATGGAAGCTCCAGAACTTCAGACCTGTGCCCACAGGGATGCAATGGATACAGAGGATACAAGGGACTGGACAGTGATGGTGACAAGAAAGGCCATAGTGCATCATAGGAGATTGCATTAGAGCCATTACATCCTTCTAGCAGTTATCTAGACACTAAAATTAACATTGACACAAAGTTAAATACTTCATGTTAGAACAAGGTGCATTTTATTACTATTCAAAAGAAAGGAAAAAATATAAAACTTCTGATACTAATGAATTATTTTTTCCTATTTTTTTTAACCCAGCCAATACTTCAGCAGTAATTGGATAGATATATTTATATCACCTTTTTTTGCCCTAAGCATGGAAAACAAATGTTGATATATTAGAATTACTAAAGTAAGTAACTGAATATTCATTTTTTAGTAATACTAAACTAAGATTCTCTGGATGAACTCTATATCTTTTAATTTGTTTTAGTTGAAATATATTTAATGTTTCTGGCCATTTTTCCTTCTTATCAATCATTTATTATATAGAAAATACAGTAATATGACTTCTTAATTATGCCACAAAATTTGCACAATGGAAGTTTAGAAGTCCAAAAGTTGGTGTGGCAAATGCATTAGTCTAATTCTGGATAAAAAAAAAGTAACAAGTGTTACTCCAGGATGGAATTTATCACAAAAAGCTGTATAACTCATTTAGGAAAACAGAAGTCCTATCTGGTGATGTCCCACTCGAGATACATGCTGTTTTTGCATTTATTTCCTCTACTGAAAGTATGGACAGGCATATTTAAAAAAGAAAAAAAAAAAAAAGAAAAAAAAAAGTAAGAAATCTTTTCTGAACTCCAGNTTTTGCATTTATTTCCTTTACTGAAAGTATGGAAAGGAATATTTAAAAAAAAAAAAAAAAAAAAGAAAAAAAAATAGTAAGAATACTTTTCTGAACTCAGCTGTAACTCTTTGTCTTTCTACATCTTACACTCAGAAGCAAACAGGCATCAAAGTTAAAAGTCTACAATGAACACAGCAAGACTGGTAAAGATAGGAGCTATATAAAAGCAACCAAAGGACTTAATAAGAGCTACAAGGAAGAAGAACCAAAAGAGAATATAACATAACAGGATTAAGAGGGAAAAGCTGATTTCCAACAGAAATATAAGAACTGAAATTCAGAATTGAGTGCTGAGATCATAGTTTCACATGCATTTAGTGTAAATCAAGAATAACATTTCTGAAGCTCCTGGAAAGGGATAAGTGTAAGTGAAGAGAGGCCCCATTCATTGCAATAGCCAAACAACTGAAAGAAGTTCTTATTTTGTAATTATGCAAAGCTATATGAAACCATGACCAAAAATATATAAAAAAAAAATTTAGAGTTATTGAGAATTGAAGGTATTTCCTTAATTTTCCCCATTCATTTTATGTGTTTGAGGAATATACCATGTAAGCCTATGATTATAGTGTGAGGAGGATCATCATTATCACCATTCCTACCCTCTGATTTACTATCCCTTGAAAGAAACTTTAGTGTGACAATGTTATACTTGGAATTGATTTTAATGGTCACAAAAATCAAAGCAAGTTTTTAATCTTGCTTAATGACGTAACCTCAAGTGTAGCCATATTTTTCCCCCTCACTATGTTCTGAAAATGGATGTACATATGACTTCAATTTGCTAATTAGCTGTGGGAGATCCTTATTCCTGGGAGCAGAACAGAGGCACTCGAGGTGTGCATTATTGTGAACAACATACTGAGTGTTTCTTGTATGAATTCAAGCAGAATCCCACAGTGTAGTAGGGATGAGTCTTAGGTGTCTGGTTGTTTTTTCATGAGGTGCCTGTTGTGGGTACTCCATCCCCAGGAACACCTCAGTGTTGCAGACCCATTGCTGTTATCAGCAGTACAGCATCCACCAGCCTTTAAAGAAGCACTTCCAGAAAATGCCTAATCAACATAAACTTTACATAGAGGAGGCAAGAGGAGTCATTTCATGAAGCATGAGATTGGTCCATGCTCCAACCTATGCTGCTCTTGAGAAGAGACAGCTTTTTACATAATCAACAGTAAGCACTGGTGAAAGGGCTTTTTCTCCCTCCCGGGAATTTGCAAACTGAGCTCCCCTCTCTACTCTTAGTGAACATTCAGTCCACTTCAGGAGAAATAATTTACAGTTATGTCTTCTGACTGTGGATGCTGAGCTTGAGGGCAACGAAGCCCTGGGTTCTCAATGAGAGCCATGGAAAGACAAGGGACACCGCCAGGGGAAATTCAGGCCACTGCATCTATGACCTAATTTCCAGTAGTGCTTAACTCTCTACAGCCTAAATAAGGCTGGAGGCAACTACATGCTAAGTCTGGTGCTTCTGCTGGGTGGGATACATGGAGGCACAGTCGTTTACACATTCTTTAAAAAAAACCTGGGAATTAATTAAAAATTAGGGTCCAGTTGCATTTAGAATTAACACTTAGTGTAAACCACCTTTTGGTCCCATTATATTTCACAGCGTGTGAAAGTCCTTGGAATCTCAGAGGAAGGAAATGCTGTGCTCCTAGTAGAGCTGCATCTGCTTTGCATTAAAGCAACATTCTGTGAAGGTGTTTTTGTTTCTCTATAAGATTTTTCCCTTTGTAAAATAATCCTGAGCAGTTATCTTGTACTATGGCAACCCAAAATATCTGTTTTAGAAGTTTGCCTGTCACAATTTTGACTTGACTATTTTTTCATAGAGTTAGTGGTTTACAAGGCATTCTATCCTGTAGAGTTTATTTTCTTTCTCTTTTCTTTTCTTTTCTTTTCTTTTCTTTTCTTTTCTTTTCTTTTCTTTTCTTTTCTTTTCTTTTCTTTTCTTTTCTTTTCTTTTCCTTTCTTTCTTTTTTTTTCTTTTTTCTTCTTCTCTTCTCTTCTCTTCTCTTCTCTTCTCTTCTCTTCTCTTCTCTTCTCTTCTCTTCTCTTCTCTTCTCTTCTCAATAAAAGGCGGGCTGAATCAGTACAATATATGATGTTACAGCACAGCATCTTGACTTTTCAATCATCCTTTAATGCTGTAATTTACTTGCCTTGCATTATATCTAAAATCTATAAAAATGTAAACGTTGAATTTTTTCTCAGATATTTGATGCTGAGATTACTGCAGTGATAACCTTGTAATTTAAACACAGCCAGGTGGGGAAAGAGTTGAGAATAGGACAAGGTTCAATTTTTATGATGCCTTCTTTGTATCTATACACAGACATTAAATCAAAATCCCCACATTTATTTTAGTCAATCATGTGTATATTCCACTTTATAATCAAATCCTTCAAATCTAATCAAACAAACATGCCTCCACTTCTAGTGATATTATTCTTTATTCCATGAAGAATTGTCTGAAATAGACCTAGAGTCTGTGTATGCAAACTAACAAGATTGTATAAAACATGGCATAATTTAAGCAAGTTCAGCTTTTTCCTTGATGGTTCAGCTCTTCTTCTGAGCTGTTTGTTGGCAACATTACACCTCTTCTAAACTGCAGAGGTAAATATGTAAAATGGAATTTTCTATGTAATTTTTTTGTTCTAAAACTTCTTTCTAAATGTTGAATTTATAGGGATATAAAGTTTCTTTCTTGCTTTTTGATTTTTTTTTTTTTTGAAGCATTTTTCTGTCTATTTTTCAGTTTTGTAAATCCCCTAAAGTGTAGCATGGAGGCCCTTTGGAAGTTAGTTTATGCATATAAAACCATTTCCCAGTGGACAGTTGGATGCAAAATTTGGAAAAGCTACACCTGATTTACATTCAACATACCTCCCAGTCCCTCCTGCAACACCCAGAGTATCTTGGCAAAGCATGTAATTTAGTCCAGAAACACTAAATTTCACCTTCACTTTCAGGGGAAAGAGAATCAGCCTCACAATCAGAACCAAAAGCAAGTACCCTGCACTGTAACCAAACAAAGATTTTCTAAATCTTAAGCATGAGTCAACATCAATGAATAAATTTAAGTTTAATATCAGTCTAACTCCATTGATATAAATAAATTCAGACGCATAATGTGGACCTTGAAAAAGTTTTCAGTGAGCAGGCCTGCAGTGTTATGTAACAATGCATCTCAGCATTGCCAGTGGTATTACTGAATGGACACAAACAAGCTGCCACCTTTTTGCTCTAATGCTACATTTGTTTAGCTTGTGTCTTGTTCAATGTAATCATACTGTTAATCTTATTAATTATGCTATCTCTTATACATATCTTCTAATTAATAGATCTTAAAATTCCTTACAGGGAGGTCATTGGCGCAGTTTACAAAAGGGGATATGAGAAAGGTAGAGGAGTGAGGATAGAGAGGAAGGATAATAAAGAATATTATTCCTACAAAAGCCCTTTCAAATGTAGTTGAGTGTGACCTTTCCAATATCACAACACAGAACGCCAAGAGAAAAGAGCAGAAAGGGACCTAGCTCTGTCCTGGTTCCGGCTAGGACATGGTTAATTTTTGCAGTAGCCAGGAGGGGGTATTGCAGGGACCCAAAGGTTGACAGAGGAACAAAATCCTTCCAGGTGGTGTAAACCAGAGGAGGGAGCGTTCGGGTATTGTCAGGTGGTTTTTGTGTGAATCCTTTGCCTCTTTCTTGTACCCTCTGTCATTAGTATTGTTGCTGTCACTGTTCCTTTTCTTATCTCATTGCTGTTTCCAGTAAATTGCTCTTATCTCAACCCTTGATCTTTACCTTCTATGCCTTCACTTGATTCCCTCCAGCCCTCCACAGGGTAGGGGAATAGGAGGGAGGAATGAGCAAGTAGCACATGGTTTGGAGTGGTTTCACTGGGAACATTGGAGAATAACATTCCTAAGCCACAACAGCCTCTCACCACAAAACTTACTGCCTTAAAATTTAAAATCATCTTTATTCCTCAGCAGGAAACATTTCCATGTGCTGGCATTGACAAACTGATATGCAACAAGGAGGGGAAAGAGATTTAAATAGGGAACAATGAACAATGACTCTTTCTCATTTTGCTATATTTAAGCAAAAATGCTTTTCCATGTGTGAATGCCAGTATATGTGTCACACAGCACATTTTTAGCAGTATCCAGTCAGTTTTCAACAAAGCATGCACTCACTTTCTTATCCACAGCTGTACTCTTCAATGCTGCACTTAACTTTTTTAAAATAAATGCTACTGTATTGCCAATAATTATACAGATACCGGATACTTTGGTAAAATTATGAAAGATTATATACTCAAGGGTCACATGCAAGACTTAGCTTTCATATGGCACCTCACTGGCAAGTTACAAAATTCTTTTTAAAGTTAAGGAGAGTTGAATCTTCTGCAAAATTTCAAGTGGAGTACTGAAAATTTACTCTCTGTTGTCAAAAATGTAAACAAAATACTCAATAGAAATATATTTCTACTTAGATTTTATAGAAAAGATTATTTATGCTGTTGAACATCTAATATTCTGTGGAGAGGAGTACTTTCAGTGCACAAAGAAAATTGTGCTTTCATTGTTTACAGTTTTGAAGAGGCTCAATGTCACAAAAGAAATGAAACTCAGTGGAACAGATGAGTTCCCAACAATAAAAGTTAAAAATATCCATCATTAAAAGTTTTTCAGCAGCTGCCTAATGCCTTCAAAGATTTCTCGGCAGGTAGCTGAGGCAGGCACTCTGCTACACACCTTTGTTCTTTACAGTTTGCCTTTCTCCTGCCCCACAGATGTCATGCAGTCATTCTTGGTGCTGGAACTGTATTCAGACTCTGGTTGCATCTTTGAAAGGCATTTAAATTATGGTTTAATCAGGTGCATAGCCTTTAAGCAAATACATCTGCAGTTAGCTACTTCCAGCATCAAGGTTAAAGGGATTTAGAAACATCAATCCTTTGTTCTCATCATGTGAGGTGCTGCACTTAGGCCTGACTTTTTCTATTTGGGGTGAAAAACTCAAGTCATCACAACACACATCTCTGCAGAGGACATCAAGGTCATACTTGCCTTAAAAGAGGAACTGGATGTCCAGCCCATACTGACTGACCATCAGAGCATCTTAGAATGAGAATGCTTTTTGTTATATTAAATATTTTAAAGTGTTGCATTTTTTATCACCTCTTCCATATCTTCAGAGGCCTCCTTTTGATATAGGTACTATTATTTATGAGATTTCATAGGCAGGAAATCCAGGTATGCTGGTCAAATGTGGTTTGGTCAAGTTCAAACTTGAAAAACCACAAACTTAGGAATGGTCTGGAAAGGGCAAGTGTAGGATGTGTGTCTAGATTTAAGAAGCAGGATGTTGTCATGAGTGAGATTGATAGAGGATCTCTTGGAATTTCACAAGAGAATATCTTGTAATAGCTCTTTGCCACTGTTTACCTCTATGAGGTAAACTATCTTAACTGTTATCTACCTTAAATATTTTTTAAGAAAAGAGAAACTTGATTGCACTGTACTGAATATGCTTTCATCAAGTTCAAACTTGAAAAACCACAATGGATTCTCAATGGATTCTCAACTACAAATTCACAAGTAAACAATGACATTTTTTCAATTATAAAGGATGACAGGAAACGTGAAAAGGCATCTCCCTTCCCTCCTTCCTCCAAAGGTAGTATTTTATTAATTAGAAAATGTGTTACTGCCTATTTCTTATACACTGTAGTTCACAGACAACTGTTAGATGGAACATAACAAGGATTTAACTAATTGACATTAGTTTTCATTAGTCTCTAATGTCTCAAATAAGGTAATATGAGAGTGAAATAAATTTAGACTAATGTAATATCCAATTAGGACATAATCCAAGGTAGATATTTCACTATTTGAATATTCTTTCCTTCATTGATCCTTCCTGATGAGGTCTGCCTTGCATTTCTTAGCATGAAATTAGAGGGATAGAAATCTTTCACAAGAAGAACAGGAGAATTTCACAAGGCAGAATGAAGTGTCATGTTTATTTAATTGGACCAGTATGATCAACAGTCCCATGAGATGCTTTTATTCTTGCATAGCTCAGATGAAAACTTCTCCTTTTTTATATTTAAAATTCCTCTTCCACAATTATTCTTGCGGAACTAGTTACAGCAGGTTGAACATAACTCAGCTGACCTCGGTCTTACACTGAATATCACTCAAGTATGCTCAGGCAAAGAACCCCTCTTTAAATTTGAAGATTCCATCAGTTTCAGGCCTGCATAGACAATGAATACAAATACAGTCTGTATCTACAGACCTGTCTCAGCTACAGGTGTTGAAACATCAAAGATCTCATGCAACATTCAGAGAGACATTTACAAACTAATTTTTATAATTTGAGAAGTTGGTGTGAGGTGTATCAAACTTAAATGAAAATTAAAATGACATCACCTGGACATCAGCAAACATACACAAAATTTAAGCCAGTACCTTTTAAAGGAATGCAAGGCTAAATATATTTAAGCCACTAAATATTTGTTTATGTATTGCACATTTTAGAAATATGTATTAAATTATAAATTACAGAAGTTTCTTTACAAACACTGTTCACGGTCCATTTAGTTCAATATTTTTTGTCATTTTATCTAGAGCCAGTATTCAATACTTCTTGAAATTCTTAAACCAGAACCCTTGGGATTCTGTTATACAATTTAGTCTCCTGTTCTAAGAAAGAATATTAATAAAAAAATCTCTATTTTTGAGGCAAAGAACGTATTTCCACAATTCAGTAGTTTTAATCCAAGGGGACAAATGCAAATGTGGTCTCAGTCTGCTCAGTGGACCCAAAGTGAGTTATTCTGAGAGCGATACAATCTATTTGCCTGCCTTATGCTGTCCTCTGCATTTAAACTATTTTGTAAAGGCCATACCCAGAATTTTGTTTTGATTTTCTGTCAGTAATATGTTGATAGAGTCAGTAATTAACACTTGGGTTTTCCTCCAGAATAAAAACTTATTTGAAACTGCAGTACACTAAATGTAGTGGCCCTCAAATTCATAGTCTGTGGAAAGTTTGGCCATGGAGACCACACCTGAGCTCTGACATTACACAGTTCATTGACTCAGAAGCTGTCCCCTTTCTAAAAGGACAGGATACAGAAGAGCAAATTCAGGCACAACAAAGGCTCAAATGTGTGTAACAGGAAAAGCAGGGGTAAACTAAAGCAAGTTTTCAGAAAAATAGTGGGGGGTAATGTCACTTAGCACAGGATGTCACTTTCATGACATATACTTTATTTTTTTATCATTCAGGGTTAAATCTTACCCACAAACTTAAGGAACTATGAGATCTCCTATTTGAAATGGGAAAAAATGGTAGCACAGCAGATATGTCTATAATAAAGACAGTAGTACTTGCAGTCGTTAATTATTTTTTATTGCAAATTGAATTTATCAACTAAGGTGTACCTTGACATTTTAGAAAAATATAAGATAATTGATTTGGTCTTAATTCAAAATGTCACTGGGTTTTTTGAACATCTACTCTATTATCTTGGCATTACGCTACTCCTCTCATACTCTCCTTATTTATCTCCTCCAATTCTCTCTTCCTGTTAATTTTTAATTTCTACTTTTCTTTGTATGTGATTTCCCACTGTTCTTCACAACATGATGCTCTCTTTTTTCCACAGTCCTCCACTTATTTTCTGGCTGTGATTTTTGCTGCTTTCTCTTAAACCTGTGGTGTTTAATCATTCCACTTGTGCATACAAAGGGCCATGCAGACCCACAGCTGCCCCCAGGGCATGGGGTATGGCTTGGGAATTGTTCTACTTAAAAACTGTCCTGTTCAACTTCCTGCAACTCAGCATTGAAAACTTAACCTCACCTAACAGTGATGATTGAGAAAAAGTGGAGAAAGGAAACTGTTTTCAGACTTCTTGTATTTACAAATAGAAGTGTAATAGAAAACTATTTTAGTGATGACATTGTCATAGGTGTTATTAAGTCTTAGCCTTGATGGGTCCAATAAAGAGACATTAATTAAAGAGAAATTAATTAATAAGACTATTTATTGATGGCACTGTTATTTGCAGCATGATAGTTTAATGGTGATAACTTTTTACTAGTCATTATCTTATTCTACATAAGAGTGTCTGAAAGGAAGCTTAACTGAAAAGCATTTTGTTGTTCACAAATTCTTTCTTAATTTTTTAAATGTTTATAGTTACATTTTCTTTAAAACATGATAAAATAATTACAATCTTACTTGTGATGCTGCATTCTTTCAATTCAAAAATTATTCATTATTGCTTATGTGGTCATATTTCTGAGTAAATTCTGCAGATTACCTCTGAGTGATTACTTCTATGAGGATAATTCTTGAGGTATCCAATAGCAGTGTTTATGTAAGGATGTTCTTAGGTGGCCTCCTGTGGGGTACTAGAAAAAGTAGTACAAACCTACACCTTCAGAAGAACTTCTGAAAGATGTTTTCTCAGTTTCTATTGGTTGGTATAACAAAAGATGCTACCCTTACCTTCCAGGCTGGTTGTGCTAACAAAGTTTGTTTAATCTTTATTCCATTCTGTAGGTCTTTTCCAGAATACTCTTTCTATGGAGCTAGATTGCTGTGTGAAACTTAGAATGTATCTCTTCTTTCTGGGATTCATGCCCTGAGGAGCAGCATTTTTGTGTTCTGTGTAAAATGCCAGGTGATTTTAACTATAGGACCCACAAGAACTCTACTGCTGAAAAGGGAAATAAAAAGTAAGTGACAGGAAAATGCTGAGGAGAAGCTTGTATTTCACCCATCAAATATGGTTCAATCCAATCAAAAAGTCACTGTACCTCAACACACGCCTGAGAATAACATTCACTTGCCAGTGCCATGTAATTCTCATCAGGACAGTTTCTAACCATGATGGATATGCCTGTACCAAATTCTAGACACATCAATGGAATCACAAGTTTGTCTGTGGCGCTGTGATTTTAGGTTATAAAAGGTGATGATGCAATGCTAGAGTTCTTCCAGTTTTTCAAGTGCAATTAATACAATGATGGTTTTCCTACCTTTCCAGATCTTGAATAAACAAATGTCTTAAAAAGTACAGTGTGTGGCACCATCCAGGTTTCCCATTAATATAGCTTTGCTTCCCAGTACATTTGGTTCACAACACAGAAAGGAAGACTAGAACTCTGATGTAAATCTTTGGAGAATATGACAAGGTCCAGAAACAGCTAAAGCTGGCAAATTGTAGCCCAGTAAAATGCAATTTTATTACTATTTCTTAGAGACCACAAGTTTTTTGTTGGTCTGACAAGAGCAGGCTCTCTAGACCTGTCTAGGCTTCTTTTGTTCAGCTGTGATAGCAATTTATCTGGCAATCAGATAACTACTGTTCAAATTTATTTTAGCTTAGCTTTAATTTATAGCAATAAGTGTTTACTCTGTGTACATTAAATGACTTGATAAATGTGGTGGGGAACTGCACAGACACAGAGTGATACTAAAAGTTCCTATACTGGAAACACAAATCTCAACTGTCAAATGTCACTACAGGAATGTAATTTGGAAGTGTTCAGTAAAACATGTTTTTAGAGATAAAAAAAAGAATAAATAAACTGAATAATTGAAAACCAGTATAAAGAAAGGGCATGTAGAAACACCTAGCAACAAAATACATAAAAATCAACCAAAGCAGACCCAAGGCTGAAGAGGAATCATGTGAGTCTTGGCAAAGAGGAGGAAGAAGACTCAACCCTAATGTCACTTTCCTCCCAATGGAGACCTCAGAATGTTGACTTAACCTCCCCAAATTCTCATCACTTTATAACAAAACACTCTGTCATGGGATGCAGAGGAACTTTGGAAAGGTGAGTTTAGCCCAAAGAAACAGGGATAGATTTTTTTGCTTTAAAATGCAACTTCAGTATTAAAATTCATATGTATTGATTTAGAACATAAAAGTGTATTATTATACCCAGAATAATAATTTGCAATATTAAGTCTGTCTGATTGCCGAGGGGCACTGCAGAAAGATATTCCAGTGGAGTTTTGGATGCTTTTATTATGGCTAAGGGAAATCCTTCTGGTTTTCACATCATCCATCATCCATGTTAAGAGAACAGGGAAAACCACTGGGATCTTCACTTAACCTCATTCTGTGTCCTGCTACTTCTGATGGCCAATGACAATCAAATACATTTGAATGTTTTAAGAAGTGAAAAATGTTAATGAAATGCAGAATTTGAATAAAACTGAAAAGGGAAGATGCACGTGCCCAGCATCTTGGGAAAAAAACCAAAAAAAATAACCAACCCAAAAAAACCCACACAAACAACAATTTCCACATATTGTATTTGGCCTGACAGATAAAGGAATTACTACTTAAAATGTAAACTGAAGATGTTCGTCTCTCAAAAGTTTAGACTTTTAGTTTGTATGTTTCCAGCACATTCCATCATTATAAGAAACACACTGATTTTAAACTTTATTGTTGGAAAGAAGTAGCAATTTAAGAATACCAAAATATAGCTAAATTTTGTATTGGAAGGTTGTCATAGTACTCTCAGTGGCAGTACACAATGGAAGATTATAGCTTTTGAAAACCTTATATCCCCTCTGCCTCAGATGCATAAGTAAAATCAAGAAAGGGAGAAAACAGATGCTATAAACCACAACCATTATGCATCTGCACTAAAAAAACTGTCAGGCATGAAAGGATAAGTTGACATCACACAGACTATGGTGTATGGGCATTGTGCTCTGTGCTGGCAATGTTTCAGTGGTTGAAACAGAATATCTTATATGGACAGAGTACTCTTTTACCACCTTCCTCTAGTTTGCTGCTATTCTTGTCTCTAGTTTAGATGATGCTGTACTAAGGAGATGTGTTGGAAAAAATTATTATATTTTACCAAAAATTATATGTGGCAATGTCTGAAAGTGCCTTCTGGCGAATAAAGTTAGTGCATAGATTAAGTAAAGTTAAAAAATTTACTTATCCATCTGCAGTTGAAATTTACAAGATTCATCATTGAGCTTTTTTTTTTTTTTTAAAGGAATAAGGAGGTTTTAGATGGAATATTAGTCAATATTTATTTATAGATAAAGAAAATAAGTTTAGACGTAAAAATATATTCCAGTGTTCTTGATATGAAGATAGGTATCTAGTGGTGTTTTTAAAGGGCTATATGTTGTGGCCTTTTCTATAAAATCTTCCTACTTCAGATGTCAGAAAAGCAAACATTATTTTAAAAAGAGAATTTACGCAAGTGAGCAATCTTGGGGACACGATTCTAATACAAGATCAAAAGGTAATCATTACTATATAGTAGGTAGTCCACATTATTTTCTGATAATCCTATTTCATAGTTTAAAAAGTCAAAATGTTCATTACGGTGATAAGATCAGAATTATGACAGACAGAGGAACGTAGGTATTACAGAATGGTCAGCAATTAGTAGAATGGCAATTGGCAAGCATTTAAAAAAGAAATAATTTGTAAAGGTTATCCTAATATCTCTATTTTTACAGTTCCACACATATTAATATAAATCACTCCTATCATGATATTTGGTTCTGAAATAGGCATGCAGCAGCAAACAGATTCATAGAAAAAGAAATCTTCATTGAGTAATATTTAGTCATACTGTTTGGAATAATCGCTACACCTGAACATTACTAACAGTTGGGATGTAGAGGCTGTGGTTCCAATTTGTAGAAAAGAGATTGTTCTGGATAAAAAATCTGAAAAATACATCACTTTAAAGGTCCTATGTGCTGGGCAACAACTTCTGTGTGGGGGTCTATATGAAAATAAAGGCAAGATCTAGAGATAAACAACCAAGGAAAAGAGTTAAGTGGCCCTTCTCTATTCAAACCATGGATATGTTTTGGTGTTTCAATGAAAATATAATACATGTTAATGACTAATCCTCTGCAGTGCCTCTCTCTTCCCTGCACTTTTCCTTATGTTGTCATGTCAACTGTAGGTGGTTCTCAGACCCTTGAAAACAATATCTCTTTTACAAGCTCTGAAACATTTACAATCTCAAGCACTGATGTACTCACGCATCAATCAGTATAAATTAAAATTCACAAATATGTGACTCTGAGAGATCTTAAAAATTTATCTTGTCATGGTAGAGATGTCTGGCCATTGTAACCATAGCATATCCTTTCAATAATTTTTCCCTACAGGCAAAGGAGAATACAGCTTTCAAAAGTTGCTTTAAGGTCAAAATTTCACTATGTGATAAAAGGAGCTCATTCTTCAACTTCTAATGAACTCAGTAGATGTAGACCAAATGGTCAAAATGCAATCTCTCATCTCTTTGACTTTCATGCAGACCTTCTCAGCTTAGCTTTTAGCTGTTTCATTATTTTCCTTTTTTTAAGCAAATGAGGAGAAATAATATGCAATATGCATTTTGTTTTGAGGTATTTATCTGTTATTCTCAGCTTTTACTGGATACCTGACATGGTTTCCCAAGTATGCCTGAAAAGAGTTATCCACTCAAATAAGTGACAAAACTGGCATAGGATAGTGAGAATGGCATTCCCCAATTTCTTTGCTCTATCTATCCTGTCTCTTTCAACACTATGTATTTCCTAATGCTGATATATTTTTGTCAATCATCATTTGGCCTATACCATAGTGTTCACATCACTGGCCTCCAAATTTAACATACAGACAAGAATTTTCATGTTGGATCTTTACCTTTCCAAATCTCACTGGACTTTGCTGACATTGTTGAATAAGTCTCAAGAGCGTTATCCAATATAGATGTAATTAAAATTCTCTAATTCTACACCATAGTTAGCAAAGCATTCTCAGAGTCTGAGCATTTCTCATCATTCACTCATTGTTGTTTACTTCTCTGAGCTGTAACTTATTTCTTATTCCTATGACTGTTTTTGCACTCAGTATTATGAGCTTGGTCATTTTGAACATGAAAGAATTCTCCCTTTGTGCAGAAATGCTAAGCAAGAATTACATCACTTACTTTTCACTTCACTTCTTTCACTCTGTCCCAACTTTCATTGTAGTCAGTCTCACTCCCTGAATTTAATTCAATGGCTTTGCAATTCCAGACTGTCTTGGAATCAGTTAAAAACATATTTGCCTTGCCTTGCCTTGCGTTGCCCTGCCTTACCTTGCCTTGCCCTGCCTTGCCTTGCCTGCTCTGCCCTGCCGTCTCCCCTTCCCCTTCCCCTTCCCCTTCCCTTTCCCCTTCCCCTTCCCCTTCCCCTTCCCTGTTCCTTTTCCCATTCCTTTTTCATTTCTCGTTCCTTTCTCCTTTCCATTCTGTTGCTGTTTCCATTCCTTTCTCCTTTTCTTCTTCTTTTCTCTTATTACAGTTGTATGGCTGATCTTTAATCACAGGTGATTTGAACCACTCACCTCAGCTTATGTTCTTCCTGGCAAATACTGAGCAATACTTTAAAAAAAACAAAATTACTCACAGTTATGGCTTTTTCTCTTCTCATTGTTCAGTGACATTTCCTGGACAATTTTGCCATCTGTGGGATAAAATTAAAAGGAGACAAATAAGAGTGAAAACCCTATCCTCTGTCCCGAAATATCAGCTATTCTATCACTTAGATACCAGATGCCTGGGGTTGTCTCTTTGTATCTTTTCAAGCAAGCTTCCCTCTGTACCTTTCATTGTTATCACTTAGAAAGGAAAAATATTTAGTTGGGGGAAAAGAAGGCCTTTGTTAGATGACAATTTCTAGTGGCTTCCATATTATTTACAAATTCTAAACTTCAAAACAGTATTTTTGCAGTGTTATAAACACAAAAGCAAGCTCATGAAAGTAATTTGTCAGCACATCATCCGTTTCAATGTAGGCATGAGCAGGAATAAGTTTCACTGGATTATCATCTGGTAGAATCTAAATGTTTGCAAAGAAGAAAAAAGATCTGATTAAGCTTTTCCAAAAAGATACAAAACTGTTCATCTGATTATTTGCCATAAAATATCTGTTTAGAAATTATTGTAGTCTCTGATTTACCAACACTAAAAAAAGTAGAGCTGAAATATTAATGTGAGACATGGTACCCACATTACTCAGATACAGCATTACAATTCTATCTTTTGCTTCCATCATCAACTTTTAAACTAGAAAAAGTCTTTATCCCAAAGGATTCTCTGTAGCTGTCTCATTAACACACACATAGTTTTCCTTATCAGACTTTCAGAATCCTGATCAATAAACAAAGGTGGTTAAAGAGCTTGTAGTTTTCTCAATGGAATCCATGTCACCATTGTGATTTCTTTTTCTGACCATCCTAGTCAAATGCTGCGGCTGGAGAAAAAAAGTTCCCCTCTCAAATAAATAAACAAACAATCCCCCAAATCCCAAGCTAAATCAATCTTAAATTTCTTCAAATCATTTGGAATAGATGAAATTGCATCATTTTTCATAGGCCATGAAATGTAGCACCAGCTTGGCAGAAAACAGTAATGTTCTGCAAACAAAATGGCTGTTTGCAGAAATCTGAGCTGACCATACGATACACAATATTGTACTTAAAAAATTTATTTATTTTATTACCAAGACCACAGCCCAAATAAACAGGCTCAGCCCCTTTTATCTTTTCTTCTTTATGAGTTCTGCATAAGAATGCAAAACATCCATTTTCTTTCACATTCTCCTTGATGGTCTTCTAACAAGCATTGACAGCATGTTTTCCTTGCATCCCTTTTCCAAAGAAAATGGCAACTTGTAATTCTATTATACCACTGACAATTCCTGTTTCAAGTATCATTCAAAGCTGTATTCAGTTTAGCAAATCAATTACATAAGACTGACTTGTTCAATACCTCACAAGAGTCTGCAGCAGCATGGGAATCACAGGTCAGTTTTATTGACATATGATATCAAAAGAAAGCATTAATCTAACATATATTGTGTGTAGAGCCTGCATTAAATCATGAAATTGTTTTGAGGGTGTGAAGGGGAAATCCAGATACAAAATATTTCCCCAGTATCTTGATAAGTAAAACATCCATTGACCAGATATATGGGAATTGTGTAAGTAAAATGGATGACCCAGCCAAATCTTTAAAGGCTTTGCTCCTTTTCTGACAATCCTCAGCAAAACCATGAGTGATTCCCCAACAGGATAAGCTAGTTTTCCTCAAATTAATCACTCTAAAAGTATTGACTTTTGGGGAAGAAGGAATGTTTCTTGTCTATATTTTTTTTGAACAGAAAACTGGTAAAGAATCTCCACTGCAGAATTTCCCATATGTCCATCAAATACTCCAGGTGGACATCTCCTCTATAGCTTTTCCTGAAGATGAGTTAGTTACATATGAATTAAGATATTTTGGATAGTAAAGGAAGTGTACAAATTGGACACACTTCTGAATTTAGCTAGCTACTGTTTAATGACCTGTGAAAAAGAGAGCCAAATACATTGAACAGCTGGAAAAAAGAGATTGGAATAGCATAGAGAAAGACAACGATTATAAGAAGTAATATCCTTAACAAAACAGGTTGGATTTCAAGAAGGCAAATGGCAAGGTCTTGTCCTACAGACTGGAAGGGGATGAACTGTATTGAGACAGACCAGATATTTGGGCAAAAGACAAGGTTGGCAAAATGACCAAAGGGAAACTGGCCATGAAAGTATTTATGATGAATATTAGGGGGATTCAGCCCTCAGGAAAAAGACATGTTAGACCAGCTTTCCAATAAGGATAATGTGGGAGGGAAATGAGATATTTTCAAACTTGATCATTTTGGGAAATGGATTATATGCCCAGGCTGCCAGCAGTAGCAGCAGGTGGAACTGAGGAACCAAATGTTTCCTTCCCATTTATGCTCCACAGAGTAAATCTGGCTCAAACAACTGGCAGTTTTGCTTAAAAAAGTGAACAGAAAGAAACTTAATTCCTACGAGAGACTTGGAGCTAAAACAGTTTTGTTGTGTAACACAAGACAAAGACACAGAAGGATTTTAACTGTACCATATAGGAAAGAATTGTATCAGAATTTTAAGTAGGTTTAATCTAACTCAGCTTCTAAATCTTAAATTTATGGTCTTGAACCTGTTTCAGGTAAATTTTTAACCATGGAAGAGAAAGTGCTAGAAAGTGATTTATTGGATATATCTTAAGATTCCATCTTAGTACAAATTTAAATTTTGTCACCTTTTTGAGGCACCAGTTTGTCATTGTCACAATTTTATTTAGAAGCTATCTTTTTCTCTTTATAGGCAAACATATAATTTAAGATAAATTTTATTGATCTTGCACACGTTTCTTTCTGAAGAAAAAATTGGTCAAACTTCTCCTATTAAATATAAATTAATACAAAATAATATTAACTGTAAACCCCAGATTTGCCATTATAACAGAGAAAAACATTATTTAAAAAACTTATGAATGTTTTATTAATAAGGAAGAAACCATGTTGTCTCATGCTGATTTGACATTGGTAAAATAATTTTCTTCAAAAGAAATACAAATTATACAAATTAAAAGGACAGAAAGGTGCGAAATGGTTGTTCTGCTACCCTTGGGTATGGGGTTACATCTATTATATCAGATTAAAAATATATTAATTTATAGGTGGGCAGAGCACTTCACTGAATAGTTATGTCTGGTTATGAACTTGTGAACTGGTGATGAAATAATTTCAGTACATGTTTTTTCTCTTTGCTTCAATGACAGAATCCAATTAGCAGCACCAAATATACAGCCAGTGCTTATTGCATTGATAAAACATGACTTTAAAATTCAAAAGATCCATTTACCTTAATTTAAGTGAGCTCTGTACTTAGTAAAAGCACAATTTAACACAGAAAATAAAAAACTATCCTGGTATTTCTTAATTTTAAAGAGTTTCTGCACCAAACAGATATGAATTCCAACAGAAGAAAGAAAAGATGGAAGGAAGGAAGGAAGACTAGATTGGACTTGCAGAGAAAAATATGCTTAGCTGACTGAAAGAAAACCAAATTTCCTGACAGTTTCTGCAGTATTCCAGCCCTAACACATTGCATTTTTTTTCCAGACAGTCTACTTATGCTAGCAAAAGTAACTTGCTTAATTAGCCAGGTGATCCAGGTATGCTAGTGGCTATTGATCAGACGTGTTGAATTAAAGTCTTAAGTTGCTTAGCCTTCAGTGGCAACTCTCAAAGTTATTCACATGGGTAGCTCAGTTGAATTAATTAAGATTCTTCATGTGAACGAGAGCTGTAAGAGATGAATTTTCTTATCTGAGGTAGATTTTTGTTACCTGGAGAATATTCGTGCTCTGCTCTACCCTCTGTACCATGACTGGGAAAAGAATTCTGCAAGCAATATAGTCAGCTTGGACACTTTGAGTTCATCTAATATGGCTTTCACATGTGGATGCCTATCCTGAGAGGATAAAAAGGCTTTTTGAATCACAGCACCTTGGAGTTACTGTGCACAACTGGCTGAGAGTCTCCCGTCCGCAAGTAGCCTGTTACAATATTCTTAGAATTTGCTGCCGATCCAAACTGTGTTGCTTTTGAGGACTCACAGGACATCCTTTTTTTTTGGTGTTTGCATATTATTTATCAGTCTTTAAATGTTACCTATATTTTCACACCAGTGAAGTACTCTGATTTATTCCTGATATTATATGTATGTTTTGTTTATTAGACAATTCAAATTTTAGAAAATAGTCTGGATCCAGCCCTTAACAAACAAATGCAGACTTTATGTTTTTCTTATCAGAGGGATTAGTCCCTTAACTAAGGGATTTCTACTGGAAGGTTTTAAGCATGTTCCACAAAGCTGAGCCCTGCATTCCACTGACATCAACAGCAAATCTGCAACCCAGGCTCTTCCAGTATTAAACTGGATGTTTTACTTGATGAGTTGCGTGCTTTTCACAAGCCTTAAAACTTAATTAATATCTGGAGTGCTGGTATTCTACAAAAATAGATTTACTTTAATTAGGTTTTTTCTTGTATTGATTCCTCGGAAGATTTAAACATACAGGTTTCAGTAATACTAGTAGGAGGTGCATTTCTTAATCCTTAGATCTTCAGTGGGAGAATAAGGCACTAAGAGAGCAAAAGGCACTATGAAGCATTTGAGGAAGCTAAGTGATTTTAAATGAAAATTCAAACAGCACAGGACAGTCTTCCTGATAACATTTGCTTGCCTAGAACCTTCTCAATCATGGATTTTAATAGTCATTACTGAAATAATAAAAGGAGTAAGTAGTAGGAATTGAATAATGACCTGTTCTTAACCTTGAGATAAAGATTTTAAATAACACAAATAACCAAAAATAATGCCATTCCTAACGTAGACAGCAAAAAAGCATATTCTTCAATGTTACATCAATGAGGCTTCCAGGAAGAGGTCTTATCACTATACTGTAAAGAAAAAAAAAAAAGCTGGAGGCCTGGCTAATCTCACAACTTCCTGTATTTCTAAATTTTACTTGTTAATTATGGTTCAGCTCTCTTATAGTCAGTTCAGTTATATTTTGTACAAGCAAATGGCTGAGGGCAAAATAGTAGAGGTAGCAGAAACACAGTACCAAGTTACTGAGATAACAAAACAGCACATTGAAACATTGACTGACATAGACGGTTTTAAAAATAATAAGACCAAATAGATGGTTTTATCTTCTTTGGCACATCTCTTATTATACCTGCTGTTTTTCTTGCTAGTACTGATTGATTAATCTGTTATAAATATTAATTTTACTCTTCACAGGGAATAGCCTTCTGATAAATTTACTGGACATTTATTTCACTTTACTAACTAAAAAAGAAATTTAGAAACAGAGCTCTCAGTGAGATTGTGTTTGATAAAGACATGTTGGTCTAGACTCTGTCTTGAGATACTATTTGAATTCGGGGGTTATAAAGGTATAACTGAATCCTGAATGCAGTACTGAATACAATTTCAAGAACATGAGATCCCACTGTTAAAAATACAATTGTGAAAGCTGTCAGTAAATAAAACATACCCAGGTCTTCTCATGTTGCCAATGGCTAGAACAGATACACCAATTTCATCTCCCTGCAGGCATAGAGAAAACGGCTGTCTCAGTGGGGCTGCCTCACATGTTCCACACCTTACTGGGTCACTGGATACTGACAGAAATTGATACAGGCTCTCTCACTTCTCTGAAGTTTTCTATGGGTACTTTCAGCACTCCACAGGTGAAAATGCTAAGCACATAATTTTTGATGATTTTCTGTCTCTCCATTAAACTGCCTTTGCCTTCTTCATACTTTATACCTAATATGATTTTCATGAGGAAACTCTTACACAGCCTGCACCTGGTATGTTATTAACCTGCAACCATGTGAAATATGGGCTTCATGCTGCTTCATGATGCTTTCTATCTTAAACAGGACTTAAAAAGGACACATTTGGGTCCCAGAGTTTTATCACATACCTATGTACTATCCCATGCCACGGCAGTATTAATTACTATGGGAAATTATATGGGAACACAAGTATCCATTCTCTTTTCTCTTCCTGTTTTATTTATTTTGTGCCAGCGTGATGCTGGCCAAGAAAAGGGATTGAAGACATTGAGAAGCAGAATAGGCTCTCACAGAGCAGCTGAAGTGAGTGTGAATTGAACATAACACACAAATCTGGCCAGGCACTGAAAGACTTTGGCACTAAAATTGAAATTGAAAATGTGTCTGTATTACCACATTTCTTATACCCTGGTGTTAAACCTGGAGTTTCAGTTGATAGGTGGGACTTGATACTACAGATGTTAGGGATTTCTGTTGTACTTAAGGAAGCCCAGGTGAGTTATCTTCATTAACTCTCAAATTCATATGGCATAATGTTCTTTGTCACCAATTCTCGGGAGAGAAGATATTGCAGCTGTCTGTAGAATGGATGAGTATACTGCAGCCCTTTACTAGCACAGTTAAAGTTCAAAATACAGTTGTCACAAACCAGAAGGAAAAATAAGGTTAGAAGAATGCATTCACATCAGACATTCACAACAGTCTCATTCTGAGTGACATTATTTGAGGTTTATCCCTGTTGCACTCTTCTTGCTTTTCCATTCATCAGCATTGCAAGGCACAGAAAGGCTGCTTTTGTGTCCACATCAAAACCATTATCCCAATAAGCACTAATTACCACCTTTGGGCTCAATCATGTTCCTACTGCAATCAATGCCAAAAATAATCATTGATTTCAATAGAAAAAGAACAAGGTCTTTTGTCAGTAGCTTCAGAGAAGTCAAAGAGAGTCTGATCTACCTTCCTATATCTGGAGTCTTCAATGTATGTACTGCTGACTTTCATTAAAATTGCCAACAGCAGCAAAGCTGAGGTCCCTAAAGGTTGAAACCTTACTGACATTTTAAGACTAGGAGTTAATGTTCTCAAATGTGCTAAAATGTCTTTGCAATGCCAGCTCTGGTATCTTTCAAGCAGGTCAGTCTTCTCTACGTCAGATTTTTATATGCATGTAAGTTACCAAAGACACTTCACTTTGCCTGGGTTTCCAATTAGGAGTAGAAGCTTGTACAGCTCAACCACTCATTATACTGAAATTTTCATCTGCAGTTGATTTCAGCTCTAACCTTTAAACATCCAAAGAGTCCAAAAGAAAACAGTACAGGAGATCTTGGGGGTTTTTGTCTGGGTGGTTTAGATGAAACAGGGACAGACCTAAGGTCTTGTCCCTGGTCTTTGAAAGAGTTATTGATTAGTGCTTCAGTAGTGAAAACCCAGACAGGTCACTAAGAACGGGACTTGGAAAAAAGCCTGGAACCCTTTTCTGGTGGAAATACCTTTATTTGGAATTTAAATAAATAAATAAATAAATAAAACCCCCTTTCAGCTTCCCTGGGTTAATAAAAAATTCATTTATCAGTATTTTTAAAAGGAACTTAGAAATTTAAGTTGTTTTAAAAATTGAGATATGGATTCTTGAGTCACATGGACTCAAAGGAATCTGATCCTACACTGGTTCTCTTTTCCTCTTATTTTCAACAGAAAATTAGGAACCTTGTTGACTGTGGAAAATGTAGTATGCATTCATTCAACTTTTTAGCATGCCTAAAACTTCCCTGAAAGGTTTAGCTAATATAATGCTTTAAAATGCTGGATCCCCTATTCAGCAATATAGAAAATATTCAAAGGCAGCTCTGTTCCAGGGAACATCCACTTGTACAAATATGCAGCCCTTGTGACTGGGATGAAGAAACTTGCACCTGTACTTTGGATAATAAAAGTTCTTCACTTAGTGTGAGTCAGTCAATTGCTGTAAAGCCATGGTAGTAGTTATATTATCTTTCTTGAGTCAAAAATTTGATATCTGACTCACATTTACTGCTAACCTTAATAACATACAAATAAGGCAACACAAAATACTTCTGAATGTGGAGGTATTCTATTCATTACTGATGTTGCACTGAGTTATTCTGTTAAGGCCTCATCAATAGGTAACAATTCTTCTCAGTTCTTTGGAATAAACAACAATAAAGAGTCCTTGTTTAAAGGTCTGATTCAAACAAGAAAACAGATTTACAGTCTCTTAGAATGCTGTGAGTATTAATATGGCATTTTAGTTGTGTCTGCCCCTTTTTAATTGCACAGCCTTGGTTGTTTGAGGTAAAGAAAAAATTTAGTGCTGAAATTAGGAGTAGTATACAGTACTTATTCATTAGTTAAATGATACTGTACTGCACTATGCTTACATCAGTGGGACCCATTTCTAGGAAATAATTTATACAATGAGTTTTTGCACATTTTTCCTGTGCATGATTTATACACAGTTTTTTTATTAATTTTCTCATCTTATGAAAAATATATGTTGGACTCTTGGGACCATGTCTGTGTCATTTCACAGCTCTTGTGGGATAAAGACTAGAAATTTACTGTATTTTTTGAGTTTGAACAAAAATACATTCCTGGTGCAAGTTAACTTTTTTCTCTCTGGTCTTGACTCGCTACAAATCAGCAGAGAAGGGCCACTCACTTCTTTCCTGTCCATTTTCTTACCATGACCCAGCAAGAGACATGTTTTCAATAAATTTGGAAGGAAGAGTTCAATTTAAGCCATTTAAGCCAAGAAATGACAGTTATTAATGTGAAAGATTTAGTCAGGTTCTATTAAAATGTTTGAGGTTTCCAGAGGGTCAGTATTGTGCCATTCTAATCTCACTTCGTATGTTTGTTTATTCCAGCTCCAAAGAATACAACTGTGGATCTTCCTAGAGTAACTGACTCAAGGCTCTTGACATAACAAATACCTAAGTCCTAAAATTTTCTTAATCAGGTATTAAGTTCTACCTTTCACTTCCCAGAGGTATTTTTTGTTGTTGAAAATTAGATCTAGAATTTAGCACCACTGATGATAGTAAGGGATTATTTCCTTTTTAAAGAATTCACTTCTGATTTACATTTTCCTTGGTTTAATCAATCTCTGTCTTCACATTTATTTCAACATCATACGGAGGATTATCATATCCAAACATTCTTTTTTGTTTTGTTTTTATGAAGTAATTTCTCCATTCCTCTGAATACTTCAGGATGTCTTTTACATGTGTACTCATTTTGTGCTCATATCTCTTGAGTATGGATGATGAGAACTGAACATTGTGTTTCCAGGAAATGCCTTACTAATGCCTGGCATGATGAGACTAATATTTACCTGTTTCTAGTGGAATTATTTTCTCTGATTGAGGGCCTCCAAAATCCACAGTCACCTTCTGCAGCTGCTAGTTATTGATGGATGCACCCATATCTTTATTCTCTGTCATTTCCAACAGATGAACTAACAATTCAGAACATAATTTCTTGTTAGCTCTCAAGTCAGCAGCCTTGCTTTCTGCACTATTACATTTCTTCCCAGAGCTGTGGCTCCAGTTCTCAGGGTCAGACCACTTGTAGAATATTCCAATCTTCCTCTCTAGCAATAAAGCTTCCTACCTCACTGTCATCAAATTTCACTGTCCTACTCCTAGGTATGTGCCAAGCTTGTTAGTGGACATATTAAATAAAGTCACCTTCCAGCCTCATCCTTGCTGAACTCTTCTATCCCTGCATGAGATGCTCCTGCATGAGATTATCTGAATTTAATCCATGGCTCTTTCCCCTTCACTTTTCCCTTAACACCTCCATTTACTATACAATACTAAAAAACCTATGAAATCCAAGTGAATGAGGTCCTGTAACTAGGAAATCTATCTCATCAGGAAAAATAGGTAATTAATTTGTTCCAATGTAGCTTTTATAAAGACATTTTTTTACTTTCCAACAGAACAAAAGAAGAGTTGTAGAAAGTGTCACCAAAAGTCTGTCTAGCTCATGAGCTGCTCCCTGACAGACAACAAAAGCAAGTGTTTAGGAAAAAGATAAATATCAGGACATGGAGGTAATGATACTTCTGTAGGTTGTTACTTTAACTCACAAAATTTGTGAGTCAGGAATTTCCTGATGTACAGGGGATACCAGTATTTATTAGCCTTTGTCTCGGGTTAGAGACAAATTTTCCAGGTGGGAAGCACTCTGAATAAAAGCCTCCCCCAGCAAAGGCCTCCGACACCTCCTCCCCCACCACAACAGAAGCTCTTGGATGAAAGTGGAAAAAGAAACCAACTGTTTATTTAATAACACACGCAGGGTGCCCTCCAAGGCACAAGGGAAGGGGAAAGGGAGAAAGAGGGGGAAAAAAACAAACCCAAATTATTAAACCTGGGTAAACAACTGAAGAACTTTAGTGTCCTTTTCCTCAGGTGCAGCTTCCCCCACTCCGGGGATCCCCGGAGAGCCGGGTGGAGTTGCTCCGGTGGCTCCCTGGGGAATTCTTGCCTACTGTCCTCTGGGGGCTTCTTGGTTTCTCAGGCGAGAGAGAGAAAACAGTCCAGAATAGCAAAAATCCAGAACGGGGACAAGAAAAGGAGAAAAACCAAAATCCCAGGGAAGGCAAAAAAAAACCTAGCAGCAACCATGGACAGTGGCAACGACCAGACTAAGCAATGTCCCCTCCTCCCCCTCGCTCCTGGGGGAGAATTTCAAAACAACCCGTGCCTGGCAGTTTCTCTCAGCTGCTGGATGCACTTAAAGCTACAGGACCACATTTCTAAGCACATATGCAAACGATAGGGAATACAAGTATCATAACATCACCCCAAGACAGCCTTGGAAAAAATTGTTGAAATATATCAGCTGTTTTCCTTTGATGCTTCTGCTCTTGTTCTTCCACTTGTGCATCACAACACTTGAATAGAAATAAGATATACCACATTTCCGCTGTGTGTGACTGGTTTAAAATGTTTGTAAACTAGATGTCATGTATGATATTTCTTACAATATTTTGGGTCAAGATTTTAAAAGTTACCAAGATTTCAGAAGTTAATTATCTAAGTTCTATTTCCAGTTTTTCCATATTGCAATTTCATTTTTCCCATTTGTCTCTGCTCATTTGCGGCTGTGTTCAGCATCATCATTTGTGCAGAAGCCTAAGGAGAATTCATTAAGTTTTAAGTCCTAGTTGGATACCTATTCTTTGCTTGTTTTTACTGTAGCTTCAATTGCTAGTTATAGGTGACAATATCTATCTCAATTTTACTTTTGCCAATTCTCACCTTATCTGTAGAAAAAGTTTGAGCTCTGAGACAGAGATTTTTTTGATGGCAAACCCTATATTAAATTCTGCACTGATGTTTTTTTCCTCCTAATATATTCTGTGAAGTCATTATTCTTCCAGTCTAGACTGGAGGTGTTTCCCACAAGTTTTCTTCTATGTCTATTTGGGATAGTAAGTCCAGACACTTTTCTCATCTTTGATTTAATGACATTTCAAAGTCCACTCAGAATATCTGTCTTTGCTAACTGCATTTATTAGTTTCTAGAATTCTCAAAGACAGAGAAATCAAGAATCTTAGTAACAGACCAACTAATTTATGTATTCTTTACAGCCTGAAGCTGAAGACACTTTGACTTCTAGTTAAAATGGTATCAGAGAAACAGTTATCATTGCCTTTGCTTTCTCAGTTGTTTATAAGTGTCTGCTTCTCAAAAATTTCTATCCTTTTGAGAATTTTCAAGTGATTGCTCTATTTGGCACAAAACAAGATGGACTAATTTAAGCAGTCTCAAAGGTGATCTTTGCTAACACGGTAATTTTTGCTTCAAATAGATTAGAAAGTGCTCACAGAAGCATCTCAGCCAGCAAAACCCATAAAAGAGAAATCTTCAAGAGGATGTGGCAGTGACATTGCAGGATGAACTAGAGAGGTAGCACACCCACAGGCAGAAGATGATGTGCCTGCGCAACTTGACTCTATCACAATGCAAAGTCAAACGGGTTGATTGGGATAATCTTTTACAATAGCGGAGATGCATTTTTTTTCAAAATATTGCAAAATTATATAATTCTATTTATTCATATTCCTGAATGAGTTCAGGATTTCAAGAGTAACTTGGGTTTAGAGATGATTTTTGTACAGTAAATTTTCAAGCTTACCTAGATGACTGTCTCTAATTAAAGGAATTATTTTCTGACACCACAGCTATTCACAATCCCTTCAGAACAGACTGAGGCGAGGCAGCAGAGGCAGCAGCGGCAGCAGTGGTGACTGAGGTAAGTTGGGGACCGAACTTTAGATCAAGCTGTACAGATGGAGGATCTGGGGTACTGCAGGCCTGCCAGTCTGGCCTTCATGCCCGGCAACGTTATGAAAGGAATCATCTTGACTATGACCACATGGCACGTACAGGACAGCCAAGGAATCAGGCCCACCCAGCACAGGTTTAGGAAGAGCAGCTCCTCCCTGACCAACCTGATCCCCTGATGACCAGGTCACCCACCTGGTGGATGAGAGAAAGGCTGTGGATGTGTCTACCTGGACTTTAGTAAAGCCTTTGATACTGTTTTCCATGGCATTTTGCTGGTAAAACTGGCAGCCCACAGCTTTCACAGAGACAGTCTTCACTGGGTTAAAAATTTGCAGGATGGGCAGGCCCGAAGAGTGGTAATGAATTGTGCTGCATCCAGCTGGTGTCCAGTCACTGTCGGGGTTCCCCGGGGCTCAGTGTTAGGCCCAGTCTTTTTAAATATCTGTGTCTGTGATCTGAATGAGGGGATTGAATGTACCCTCAGTAAATTTGCAGATGACACCAAGTTGGGGGACAATGTTGATCTGGTGGATCTTAGGAAAGCTCTGAAGAGGGATCTGGGAAGGCTGGGTTGATGAGCCGAGACCAGCATCCTGAGGTTCAACCAGGCCGAGTACCAGGTCACAACAACCCAAAGCAGCACTACAGACTGTGGAAGAATGACGGGAAATCCTCTCGGTGGAAGACGCCCTGAGGGAGCTGGTTAACAACTGGCTGAACATGAGCTCAGGTGGCCAAGGAGGTCAGTGTTAACCTGGTTTGTATTATCCTGGCCAGCAGCACCAGGGCAGTGACTGTCCCCGTGTACTCAGCACTGCTAAGATAACACAAAAAGTACTGTGTCCAGTTCTGGGCACCTCAATTCAAGAACAGCATTGAGATGCTGGAGCATGTCCAGAGAAGGGTAACAAGGCTGATGTAGTATTCAAAGGGTAAATCCTATGAGCAGCAGCTGAGGGAACTGGGGTTGTTTAGCCTGGAGAAAAGGAGGCTCAAGGGAGGGAGATCTTATCACTCTCTACAACTGCCTGAATGGAGGCTGTAGCCAGCTGGGGATTGGTCTCTTCTCCCAGGCAACTAGAGACAGGACAAGTTGTTTTGTTTTGTTTTGTTTTTTTTTCCATCACAATAATCATAGTGTATATGCTGTTCCTCTTTGGAACAATAGTGGGATGCAATACATAATGATGAGTCATAAGTATTTTTCGAAGTGTTTTATACATATATCTTTCTTAAATTAACCCAAAGTGTCCTCAAAGCATTTGAAAAGTAGACAACTTACTTTGGGGCTCAAACATACAAAGATTTCCGTGTCTGCTTAAATTTTGCATGGGAGAAATTACTTTGAAACTTAAGAAACTAAGTATTTCTTTAGCATACAAAAGAAGTGCATAGCATTGTGATGATTATCTAAACTACAGGTGCTTAACTCCACATTTTGTTTTAATGGAAATTAGATGCCAAGATCAGAAAAATCTTGTGCACGTTCTGAAGCTGTTTAACTGTAAACGACAGTGTCATATCATAAGAGGGTTATTACAGTCTACTGAGTTTGTTCCTTGTTGTTTTGTGTAGGAAGATATCCTTGTACAGAGACAAACAACTGTCATAAAAGTGCCCTGTGAAATACAGAGCTAATATTGAACATAATCTTCCTAACAGACAAGAGTGAGGCTGATCTATTATCTTTTGTCTTAACTATTAAGAGTAAAATTCTTACTCTTAGGCATAACATTTTTGTTTAAATGAGTTTATCACTAGAAAATCAACTCTCCTCTCTCTCCCAGTCTTGATATTCTGACTGGTTCGTGGATTTTAGGAATGGATTTTTAAAAATGACAAACATTCTCTGATTGTAAAGCTTTTGTTCATTTCTGTGTAGTTTGCAGAAACAAACAAATAAGTATAATGGAGGGGGGAGTAATGGTCTAGCTACTGAACTAATAAGAATCAGGTCTGATAGAAATCAGATACACAGGAGTTTATTTATGCTGTTCAATGGAGTTAAAGTCTCCTCTGAGTTTAACAGAAGAAGAACTTGCTAAAATCATATAATGGTCTTATTCAAAATCTAACAAGAGTGCCTAAAATAGAAAGCAGAACAGCGACATCTTATCTCTTGGAACATATGAAGAACATTGGCAATGTTTGTCTTGCTGATGACTTGCATTGCTTCCTACTCAGACATTTTTCACTGAAGCTCAAAGACACATACTGTTTGCCACTTACTGGAAAATTAGACTGGATGAAGTCCAGAATCAATTTTGTTTCTCAATATAAAAGTGCAGTAGAATAGATACGTAGACAAAGATTTTAGAGCAGGTGATAATGGTTTTAGGTCTTTGCTTCAATTAAATACACAACTAAAATACTACTAGAAATATTCTGAGTTTTCCCACAGAGTAAAACTGTCTAATTTTCTTAATATTCTTATTATTAAAAAGGAGAAAATAACCCCGAACAAACAGTAAGAGTGACATATAATTAATGCAGTAACTGAACTTCTAATCTTTCAATTCTCTTATTTATGTAGTTGATAGTTCTGTAATATTTCAAGTACGACAATTTTTATTTGTTGATATTAATGAAGCACAGCTAGTCTTTACCAAAATAGAGTCTTACGGTTAAGAAAGAGATGCAAAAGAAAACACCAAATTGAGCTGAAAATAATCTGGATACATCTAGCTCCACATAACATAAATGACTAAATGGTGAGGCAAACATCATGTTGTTGTGCTAGAAGGTTATCTTTCCTGCGTTTCCACTGGAATCAACAAGGACTTTCAGCAGGTGAGGCATCCTGGGAATGACAGTGTTTTGTAATATGAACAGCAATCCTCGGTACCAAGATAATACCATAAGTCTGATTGCAGACACAGATTTTGGGAAAAGAACTGCTTGAAATGCTGTGCTGACTAAACAGAGTATCAGCTTTCTGAGACATATGAAGCTATTAAACAAAAAGAAATACTGACACAGGTTTCTTTTTTAAAATTTTAGTTATTTGTCCAAATTTTCCAGAGCAATTCACATTCTTTAAGCAGTTTATTAAAAGGACTTTCTAGCACATGTTTTTTGTTTAAGTGATGGAAATTAATTCATACCTATCCATTAGTTCTGACACTTTTCAGAAAATTGTAAGTTGCTAATTTTTTTATGCAAAACCCCATATTTGTTAAAAGAAAATAATGATAAGAAGATACTTCCCTCAAAATAACAAGAAGATTCTAAAGTGGATTGGTGAATTTGTAGTGGATCTTATTGCTGCAGTGAAAGTTTATGCACTGTATTAATTGGAAATGTTTTCCACTCTGCTCAGGTAATCCATTTCCAGTCCTGGGCAACAGACCAAAATGTGCTAAGGACCTCAGTCTAATGCCCATGGCCAGAGCCATTTATCTTTTTTTCACACAAATAAGACCTGCATCCACTAGTAAGAAGAAGCAGGAAATAGGTAGAAACTGCACAAATAAAATTAGTATTCAAAACACATGAAAAGATTTTTGTAAATGGAAAAAGCCAAAACACTGAGCCTGATGATCCTGAGTTTTAATTTTATCTAACAATTTTGAACAGAGAAGAAAAACTTAAGGTGGAATTCTCCAAGCAGCCTAAAGAAATTGAACACTCACTTCCAGTGACATTTTGCTTTGGAGATCTACAGATCCAATTTTAATTATTCATTTAGAATTAACAATTATAATGCACAGAAAAACATGGGTAAATCAAACTCCATTTTTCTTCTTCTCACTTCTCTTCCCTGGCTGTCCATATTGTTGCTGGAATACCAAATTTATCAATCCACTGCAAAAGCATGAAGTACTCGGCATTTTCAGATTCAATAAATGCCTCCCAGCCAAACCTGAGTAATTGAAAGTAATTGAAACCTGAGTAGTATTAAAACAGACCTCACTTCTGATTGACACTACTTCAGCCTGTCAAAAATAACTATGAATAAGTACAGAGCATTTACTAACCAACATATTCTTTTCTTTCCTTAGAGCATCTGAACGTTTTTGTGCACCATCCATAAAAAATCTTTGTCTTTAAAACTATATACAAAAGGCATAATCAATTCTTTTATTTTTTTAATGCATAACATTAAAAATTGAGGCAGTTTCAAAGTGGGCTAAGAGCATGATATGCAAGCACATCACATTTACAGTCAATTCAAGGGAATAATATAGGTGGAGGTGATCTTTCTGGATGTTTTCAAAAGCATCTAAAACATCAATCTTCAAAAAAATGGAAGTAATTTAATTCAGTACAAGTTTACCTACTTAAATACTCATGACAATCTGGGTCAAAGAAACTTCGAAGCACAATTCCTGTGGAAAGTTATAATGAAAATCCCTTTTTTCTCCTTTTGAGCTCTGTTCAAATTTCTTGTTGTTAATCTATGTGTTTAGACAAACAAATAAAAAGTTATATATTGCTAATAAAAATACACAATTAAATGAATACAAATACATATGTAATTTGCCTTCTTCTGTTTATTTGCATTACTTATGCATATTCCTCTCCCAGCTGTGAATATATAAAAACTGAACACATATTTCTGTCTCAGAATCTTAGTTCTAATATATTAAGTGAACATCCAAGGTGCACACTTTTTTCAAATGCACTCAGAGAACTTCTTCAAATGCATGTTTATCTATAATTTTGTAACTTGCAATTATGGACACTGTAAACCCCACGGGTTGAATGGAATGAAATATCTTCTGGCCTATGTGCTACCTCCCTACAAAAAGTATGTTATGAAAATAGGCAAAGGGTGCATGTGATAATTCTACACTCGAGTTTTAATGGTGATTTTGCAAACAGAACTGAGAGTGGAAATTGTTCACATTGGTCATAATTATTTGAGAAATTTAACGTAATATAATCTAAAATGAAACATCCAGCAAGTGTTTTTTCCTTTTCATAATGTTAAAAATAATAATTTAGAGAGGTGTTCCATAGAGGCAGTGTCCTACTGTTAGTTCTATATGACAAGAATTAAAAAAAAGAAATAATTAAAATTACATTTTTACTAAGAAAATATTTTGGTTTTCATTCAGTTTGAAAGACTTCACCTATATGTCTCTCTGTCAAAGGACTTTTTGGAATTATTTCTGTCTGTTTTTTGATGGAACTGAGATTGGCTTACTGTTCTCATGCTCCAGTATCCAAATATAAGTGAAAATATGAGTACCATGTTTCAGAATGAAACAGCTGGTCAGAGAATCAATTTGCTCTCCTTGAAAGTAGAAAACTGTCATCGAAGTAACACCTTTCAATTATAATTATTGGTGTTAACATTCTGTTTCTGTCATGCCAGCTCCTCACCCTACCAAGCTGTCTTCATTCTTATGGAAAATGAATTTACTCCAGAAGGGTTATGAATAGGGCAATTTAGGGCAAGGAGATTAAATTCTTGTATTAGATGTGATAAAAATATACCAAGTAGAAATACATCCCTACTTATCTTTCTTTAGATTAGGGAAAGTCAAGGATAATGGTCCTGACTTCAAAATGTCAAGGACAAAATATGATAGTACAGGGTGGTTCTGTGGTCATTTCTTGGCAGGCCATCCTGAAAACAGTCTATAAAGGTGACTAAATCTCTTGCCTTAGATGAGAAAGCTCAAAGCAGATGGAATGTGATTGAAGGTTTTCTCTTATTGCCCTAAGACTGCAACATAATGAAGCTTTTTAAAGATCTTTTGTTCATTTCTTCAGCATTTGTGCCTGCTTATAATACACTTAATATAAATGAACATTTAACTACTTAATAAATGTGCCCTTGCTTTTACTTAATCTTTCAGTTTATTAATCTTTAAAATATATCTATATCAGGAAACATCTTTTCATACTTCTCTTAGTTTCTCCTGAATAATAGTTATGTTATATAAAGTAGCATAAAAATACATTTGAAGTCTTATCATATTTTTCTGAAAAATCTTTATTAGTCATTCTGTGCTGGATTGTCTTTTGTCTCTTTAGTCTGAATAAATCTGTGTAAATTTTCTCCTATTGACTGATTACATTGCTATGACACTGAAGAAACAAACAATCTTGTTAAGGTTATTTATAATTATAAAACTGCATAAATATTAAGCTGCTGTAATTTTATGGGCCTCTTAGTATGTGGTGCTTGCCAAAAGAGCACATTTTGACATAACAGCTACCTTGCCATCTGTAGGAAGTTGAGGGTCTCGGGTTTTGTGTCATTTTTTGTTTGATTGTGGTTTCGGCTTTTGTTTTCTAGGAGTGTATTTCTTGGGGGAAATTTGGCCCTTGGGGCTGTCAAAGTACATTTCCTTAAAATGTATTTTATAACAGTTCCATTTCCTTTTCACTTAAAATTTTATTTGGCTTTTTAAGTTGTGCTAAGTGCTTGGCCTATTACCTTTATTTGTTTCCTAATGGGAGCTGGCATAAGACTTTGAAAATCCAACTTAAGAGGTCTAGATATGTGTCTAATTCAAACAAATAACTTTGCTCCTAAACTTCCTTTTTCCATTGCATTCTTTAACTCCTGTTGGGAATTAAGTGACAGAAATAATAAAAATTTGACTGTAAATTGTCATTTGAGTAGGACAGTAATATGGGAGAGAGGGGTTACCATGATTTTTCCTTTTTGTTTTGTAATCAAATCAAGTCATACTGGACACTTAGATTACAAGTAATTTCTTGAAGCATGGTGATCAATCTGCTGCATGCAATAAATTACATATCCTATTAAGAATTAAGGTTCAAAAATACAATTTTAGCAATGAAAATATTGCTAAATGACAACAATTAAAACCCACAGGCCTTTTCTCAGACAAAGGTATGTCAGTCTCAAGGGGAATGAAGTTCAATTCCACTGAAAATTAATTTTCCAGGTCGGAACTCAGTGTTCAAAGCTCGCAAAGATCAGAAATTCATAGTTAAAAATTACTTGAAACAATATTTACTCCTTTATTAAAAGAGGATATATATTGTTAAAGAGGTTTAATAGATTTTCCTTTGTAATGTAAATACATTTTCCCCCATTTTACATAACTAAAAGAAATACATGAGTATAAATGGGGTTTGTAAATGTGTAATAATTTACAGCACTGGAAGTTGTAAATGTGGAGGAGAAGTTGATCTGTGTGTTTAAAATTCTTCATTCAAAAACCTCACCCAAATTCCGTTTATGCTGACCTGCTGTTCTCCTTCAAATTACAGACAAGCAAACTCCTTGAGTTTGTGACTACTGTGCTTTCCTGTTTAATTTGAATCTACCCCTTCAAACAGCTCTGAAAGTTATCCAGAGATAGCATTTTATTCTGAATCCCATTCTATTATGAGCATGTATTTAGTCATATTTCGTGCAGACGAAATTCCTTTTAATTATATTTTCAAATTATTTTGCAGTCTGTTGTTATGGCCTTGCTCTAGCAAAGGATTAAGTCACACGCTTACCTTTACCAACCTGAGCACTCCGTAAAATTAATGAAAACACTGTTCAGATATTCAGTACTAGCTCCACATTTTAAACACTTTACCAAGACAAAAGTAGATTGCTCACATAACAGATAGATTATGGAAGAAGTCTGATTCTTGATGAAGACTAGCAGGAAACTGTCCAGGATTGCAGTCTGCTCAAGGAGACTGCTAAGGAGGCTGAAAAGTAACCTTACTGTCCTTCGATTACTCTATGGGTCTAGGAAGGCCGTTCTTGCTGCTGCTGTCACATACAGGTGGGATGCGCGTGGCAGGAGAGGTCCTTCCTGTATATGCTTTTCCCTTCTGCTAACTGGTGCTGGGACCTCACCCAGGGACTCACCATTCATCACACTGTTTCAGCTGGATCCTATTTGAAAGTAAGCCAGCTTTAACAGGAAGCATATATGTGGCAGGTGGTTGGGCACTGGAAAAGGCTCACCAGGGAAGTGGTCACAGCACCAGCCTGAGAGAGTTCAAGGAAAACTTGGACAGTGCTCTCAGGCACATGGTGTGACTCTTGGGGATGGTGCTGTCCAGGGCCAGGGGCTGGACTCCATGATCCTTGTGGGTCTCTCCCAAATCACCTTATTCTGTGATATTGTGATTCTGTGCAACCACATATGGTACTGAAGTCAACCCATTCCTGGGAAGTGAGCTCTGTGAAATGCAGCCTGGACTCTGGTTTCTTGAATCCACCATGAGTAACAAGAGTTGCAGTTTGGCTTTTGCAGTACAAGTTGTTTGAATTAGGACAGAAGTTATGGTCTCCTACAGCTATACTGTACAACTTTGAGGAAAAAAAGAGGCAACAAGCTATAGAATAACAGAAAGACATTTTTTTTTCCTATGCATCCCTTGTCTGAAGATCAATCCAAACAACTTTTATTTATCTAAACTATGGCTAAACAACCTTGCTTTTCTTCCTTCCAAATTCAGAGAAACACTTTTTCACTTTACTATTCTTACTGGTGCATCCAACTTTCTGTTGTCCATTACACACTTTCCTGAGTGCTCAAAATAGTGCCAAACCCACAATTCTTGACATCTTAACTGAAACAAAATTGAATTTTCATGTGCGTGTTTTGATTTTAATGCTAATATTACCTCTCTGCATGGCCCTGGAAAGCTGATCTAGATTTTGAAATGTTGAAAGTGGTCATGACTGAGATGAATTAGTGAACTGAGGACAGCAGAAGCAATCAATAACAGCTGATGAATACAATTTATCACGCTCCATAGTGTTGTTGGGATGTAATTGCACGTATCAAGACACACACTGCATTTCTCCTTTCAGCTTTCTTGCACCCTGTGCTACACTTTTTGGATCCTGTTTCTGTCTCTATTTCTCTTAGAATGATTGAAATAATTATAACTAATTGATTTCTTCCTCTCTTAAGCCAGCACCTCTCAGGCTTGAGGGTCAAAATATTAATTTAAATAGATTCCTGAAAATTAAGCAGTCCTTTGTCCTCTATTACCAGCTATCTTAATATGAGTTTCTCATGTCAAACTGAGCTGCCCCCACCTTAGTAACCATCAAATTTTATGTCATCTCCAAACTAAATACTACAGAAAAAAAAAAAAAGTGAATGGCTTTATATGTCCAGAAAAACCTTGCATGGTTGCTTTATATATAGGCATAATATATATTTCCATATATATTTCTCCAAAAGCACAACTGACTCTGAAAAGAGGGGGTGGGCTAGTGGTGCCAATCTGTAAAGAGAGGGAGAAGATGAAATTCTCATCCAATAGGAAAAGTAAGACAAATATCTGTTGAAGGCTGGGAGTTGGTTGGAATTTTTCCCTCATTCCTGTTGCTGTTACAAATGGCTGGATACTTAAGGACTATTAACTCCTTTTGTAAGAGACAAAGAGCTGGCTTGGGTGTGGGAAGGGGAGGAGACATTTGGTGATCCTGATAAGACACTCCAGACCACCAGGAACAGCACAGGACAGCAGTGGGGAACTGTTGATCTTCTCAGCTGCCAGCTGCGGGAAGACCTTGGATTGGTGCCGCTTTTCCTTTCATTGGTGAGTGAGCTTTTTTGTTTGGGAAAAAGGGCACAATCCTAGAGGGCACATCTCCCCGGCTGTGCTAGCAGCTTCTATGGAAGGGGGCCAGCCGCTGCCGCCCCCCACTTTTCCTTGCCAGAGCAGATTGAGGAGTCCCTGACACCTTTTGTCAGCGAGCCTGGGTGATCCCATCTCTGCCACCCCTGCTCCCTGCTCTGAGCTCCTGCAGCACGTCTACTGCATGCCCACCTGCCCTGCCCATCCTTCTGCAGCTCCCGCCTGCCTGCTGGTCCCTCGCCATAACCCACATCCCACAGAGCTGACCGCACCACAGCGCCCCCTGCAGCTGCGCGGGAGTCATCGCACCTGCTCTGCCCGGCTGGGAGCCCGACAGCGCCCCTGCCGGCTGGGACCGGAACTGCACCCAACGGGAAAAGCATTTGACAGCTCAGAGACTTCTGTCACCGCATCTTCTGGTTTTTGTTTGTTTGTTTGTTATTGCTACTGTTGTTATTGATTGTTTGCCTTGCTATAGATACTAGTAAAGAACTGTTATTCCTTTTCCCCATATCTTTGCCTGAAAGCCCTTGATTCCAAAGTTATAATAATTTGGAGGGAAGGGGATTCACATTTGTGGGTTCTAAGGGAGATTCCCATCTTCCTTAGCAGACCCCTGCCTTCAAACCAAGACAACATATAATCCCTAACTGATATATTTTGTGTGTATCTAATAAGATCCTTCTGTGATTTGAATTTCTACAAGTTTACATGAAAAATACAATATGTTCAACTTAAATTTCACTGAACAGTCTCATTGTTACTTCTCAGTTACACAAACCACCTTTGAAATAAACTTCTAAAATTTTTATGAAAGACAGAGTGTAATTCAAGTGTATATCACTGTTGTTATTTAATTCTTTTCTGTGGATATCACTTTTATATATGCATAAAAAATGTCCTGTTTATATTACTCTAGGCATAGTCTTTTAAAATATCTTGGCTTATTGTTGGCAAGGGAACATTATAGTCTGGATAATGATGGGATAATGACTTTGATTTTGAACTTCTATTACTTAAAATTTTGCAGCATTCCCTGAACAGGATGTATACTGGGGCTTGTTAGCTCTGTAATTGCAATCCTTACCTTGAAGGCATTCTTGTACGCCCGGCATCCAAATGGACAGGGAATTGAAGTCTGAAGATACACTGTGCGTTCTTTTGATTATTCTCAGAATGGCTGGATTCAGCAAGGATCTTAGAGGCTTCTTATCTGAAAACTTTTGTGAGGACTTTCCTAGAGGAGAGTTAATTCATGTTCAGGGTCATATATGAAATCTGCACTTTCAGAAGAAACAGACAGTGCAGCTCCATTGTACTGGAGTCTAATTACAGGTCGTTCTGTGTAACAGAATCTTCTGCTGCCAGTTATCCCAATGGAATTAACACAATGGAATTCAACTATGACAACATTTCTTAATATAACCACATATGCGCCTGTTCATGACTGCCATGAAGACTTAAGTGAGTTTCACATTACATTGTATTTTCTTTCAATAACATTTTGCACCGATTTAATGTCCTCAGGCTGGATTAATAAGCCAAGGCCAAGGACAGGAGGTTCAACATGACCAGGTGCTGCACTTGGGAAACAAGAACCTTTGTAGCACACAGGCTGGGGGCACAGTGGCTGGAAAGTTGCCAGTTAGAAAAGGACCTGGGGGAGCTGGTCAACAGCTGGCTGAACATGAGCCAGCATGTGCCCAAGAGGCCAAGAATGCCAATGACATCCCGGCTTTATCAGGAAGAGCATGGCCAGAAGGACCAGGGCAGTGATTGGCACCCTGTACTTGGCACTTGTCAGGGCGCTCCTCAAGTACTGCATTCAGTTTTGGGCTCCTCAATTCGAGAAATACATGGAGGTGCTGGAGCATGTCCAGAGAAGGAAAATGAAGCTGTTGAAGGGTTTGGACAGTAAGTCCTGTGAGGAGTGGCTGAGGAAGCTGGGGCTGTTTAGCCTGGAGAAAAGGAGGCTCAGGGTGACCTCATGTCTCTCTTTACATTTACATGAGAGAAGGCTGTAGCAAGGTGAGGGTCAGCTTTCTCTCAAGCAACTAGCAACAGGATAACAGAACAGAACCTCACACTGTGCCAGGGAAGGCTCAGGCTGGACAACAGGAGGAATTTCTGCATGAAAAGAGTAGTTAAACATTGAAATGGACTGCCCAGAGAGGTGGCAAGACAAAATTGGACGTGGCACTTAGTGCCATGGTCTAGTTGACAAGATAGACAATCAGTGAAAGGTTGGATTCAATGATCTTAGAGGTCTTTTCCAACTGATTTGTTTCTGTTATTCTGTGAACATTATCTGCACATATAATCCACCCAGAAAAAAATCTTTAATTGCTCAGACATATATGTTTGGTCTTGTTAATTTTGTTTAAATGGAAACATACTTGTAAAACTGGGGTGAAAAAGCATTTCCAATTACCTGATGATTACCTGGTGACATATTATGAGTACTCTGTTGCTCCTGACAGAAATGGCAGGGATCTTTCAGTTCGGTTTTCTTAGTGAGAAATTTCTGTCAGTCCATCTAATTTATTCTGCTGCACTTAACAGAATGTTTTACCTACTTTTAGCTGTTAAACAGCCTAGGGATATACCCCGCTGAGGTTTTATATTCTTTAAAGACTAATTCATGTTTCGGTTAGGTTGGTTCTGTGAATTCTTTAAGCCACTCCCTCCCTGCTGGAGAAACAGATTCAGAGATGTAGTTGGTGGGCCTCTTCCCCAAGGCAGGGCTGACTTGTTCCTGAGAAGAGAGGAAAATCTTGTTGATAATATGCAGTAACAAAATCTTAGTTTCTCTATAATAAAAAAAAAAATGCAGTGAAGTCAATATTAATACTCTCTATTATGTTCACTACTAAAACACACTTTATACAGGGAGAAAAAAAATGCAATGCCAGTAAGTAGGAAGCTGCAATGTTCTGATGTTAAGAA
The DNA here is from genome assembly GCA_013400915.1 of Pardalotus punctatus. NCBI lineage: Eukaryota > Metazoa > Chordata > Aves > Passeriformes > Pardalotidae > Pardalotus > Pardalotus punctatus. Next base: position 409,518 of record VZTX01051094.1, on the reverse strand, counting down.
ATATTGAGCTAGAGCAGATCCCTTCAAAATACCCAGCATTTTTAGTGAATCGATAATATTACCTCCACACTGGTCCTGAGAATAGAAAACACTGTGGGAGTACTGCAGATAGTGAAGTAATAATATCTCCTTACAGAAAATCTCTATTTCCCTACTTTATCTTTTATAGAGAATCTCAAAGGAAAAGTATTCCTCAAAGGCACAGGCTTTCAGCGGTTAGAAATAGACTCTTGCAGCCTGGGACAGTGGATGTATGAGAGGAGAGGTACACTTAGGCAGAGCAAAGGTCTTAGGAACAGTTTCCTGCACCTGTGCTGTTAAACAAGGCTCTTCAGTCCAGCTCTTTATGACATCTTTCATTCACAAGGTGATACAAAGTTTGTTGCCACATGGCACTTTATATACTAACCTTGGAGAAATGGCTTATGCATTTTCTCAACATTCAAGTACAGATATAAACATACGCAGTAATCTGAATGGATCCAGATCAACCAGTTAGTATGATCATAGAGTTTCAATGTTTTTCTCATTCTAGTGACCAAATGTAGTAGTAATTCACATACTGCCATTGTTCCTCAGGTTAGCCATGACATACATAAGTTCTTACTGTCTCTTTTGTGCTTAAATGGCATAGATGCAATTATTACAAAAAAGAACATTTCAAGGATTATTACTGAGCTTCATATGGAAATAATTCTGAACAACACTATTAAATACCCAGGTAAAGTCTTTATCATTAAAGATGTACTTAAACATAGGTCTCTAATATTTATTTGGAATAGCCAATATGTTTACATATCAGACAGAAAACTGGCTATAGATAGAAGAATAACATAGCCAGGAAATGGGAAGTGTAAACAGGAAAAGGAGAGGATAAAAAGAGAGATTTAAATAGAAACAGGAGAAAGATTACATATATACAAAAAGAGATTTATTAGCCAGAACTCTTTTTTTGTCTGAAAAGGTTAGGACCAAAAAGAGATTTGTCAAAGATGCTCTGGGTCTGAAGCTACACAATAGGAGCATATTAGCTTCTCTTTTTAACCTGTAGCAGGTAGCAACAGTTAATTAAATTAAGGGCAATAAAGTTAGAAAGAATGAAAGATAAGTCTTTTTTACACAGTGCATAATCAATTTGTGGCATTTACAACCACTGCAGGTCATGTAGACTGACATTGTGGTTGGATAATTTTATGACTTGCAATAACATTTGCAGCTTTGTCAACTTAGACAGTGATAGAAAGATAATCAAAGAGATTCTTGGAAGAACACTGCCCCAAGAACTCAAAGGTCTGTTATATTATGAAAGACTTAGCACTAGCTCCAAATGTCACATCATTTATCAGTGTGTGAGTGCATAACATGCAGAGAATTAAAGGCTATTACATCCCATTTTTAATACTCAGTAAATAAATAGTCAAGGAATAGATAAAAATCCTACTCTCTTCTTGATCAGTGAGCTTCCAAATTATGTTAAACAAGTTTCCTCGAGTATACTCTCTTCTCTCTCCCTGCAAATGTCAGTGTGCCATTGGGGCCTGATTTTCTCCCTGGAGTCCTGGTGTTGGATTATAAATCATGAGACGCATTAAGATGCAAATTTAGAAGGGTTTTTTTGTTGTTGTTTTTGTATTTCTGACTTTCAATTTTGTTTTTTTAAAGACTTTTTTCAAGGTTGCATCCTGTAACCAAGACAAAGAACAATTATCTTCCCCATCACTGTTAATACCTTGTGTCCATTATCCACAAGCTTCTTCCATGGGAAGATACAAGAAAAAAATCAATAGATGTGACTTCCACCATAAAATTGACCACAACTAGATCACATCCAGTCAGCGTTCACCTCCAAAAGAGACTGAAGATGAAAGGTTTCCATAATCTTTTATGCACTTTTGTCATATCATGACTAATCAAGGCCGGCCTGTCTAGTTTTGTCTATCCATTGAAACACAAGACAATATTTCAAGCAATACTGTGATCTTAACAAGACCATTTCTGCTTCAGAAATAGTGTGGTTCAATTTTATAACTTATATAAACCAAGTTATTTATTTTTATGAATCTAGACAATACGCAGCTTCAAATAAATAGACTTTCCAGATCAGTATTCTTTCCAGCAGCAACTTGCTAGGATGATTTCAGAAGTGTCCCATGTCAGGCACTGTCAGATCCTCAACTAATAATGTGTGTTAGCCAATTTTCTATATTGTTTAAAACCAGTACAATTTTTAAACACGCTTCCTCCTGTTACCAAATGAAAATGGAAGCGGTTTTAATCAAGAGAAAAATTTAAGGCTGAGCTGCCAGAACAGGTGGTCTCCATATGAAGTTAGGTAGCAGTGCGGCTCACTTAATAAACACATGAAAGGAAGAAAGAGGCCACTTCTTCATCTTTGCCTGCATTCACAAGAGTCTACCTACAGCTCTACTGATCATTTAAAAATATATATTGCATCTAACTACCATAATTTTCTTCTTGGAAAGGAAATCAAAGTGGAAAATAGGCTACTTAGTGTATAATGAAAAATATGAATCTAGAAAAAAACTCCACATATTTTATATTAAATGGCATATGCATATGTGAATATGAAATCTGACCTCCTTTTGAAAAAAAAGAGTCAGTAAAGTATTCAAAATGTTTTCATATACTCAAAACTGTGAGAAAACAGATAAGAGGGTAATGTACACGCTGACGGCAAGAAGACTCAAATAATGACATATGGAAGATACTTGGATCTCTTTGTGCATATTCATTCTTGTGGTCTCTGGGTACTGTAATGGTCATCCCTTCAAAAGGAAGTTCATAGGCCCAATTGTTGCTTCATATAATTGCCAAATTGCAGAGAAGGTAACAGAATTTAAAACATTAAAATAAAAATTAAATTAGAGAGAATTTTGACCAGTCTTTTACACCAAGATTTCTGTCAAATATTGGCTTATTTGCTACCACTGATCTCAAAAGGAACTATTTTCTCAAGTTCTGCTGAGTGTGAAGCAGTACAGCATGAGCCAGCTTCCCTGATAACTTACCTACCAGCTGTCATTTCTAGTAAGACATCTTAATGTCACACTCAGGCAGCTTTATGCCATTTTGCATCAGATTTGAACATAAAAGTCAAATCTCCAGTTTCAGATAGACACAGATTTTGCATAAGTAAGTCTCCCTCTTTGAACAGACCTGACACCTACACGAGCACTGAATGAGAAAGCACTGAAGGAAAAGGTCTACTTTTAAAATGTGACATCTCAAAATCTCCTCAAAACTGCTGTTAAAAAGCTTGTAATGGGACCAATTAGTTCATGACAAAGTTGAAAAGAGTATGGGGAGATCTTGAATTTCATGTATTTATGCAATAACACATAGCATGAACTGCCTTTAAATACTGAATACCCTCCATATGTCAGTTTAGATATCTTAAAAGTTCATAAATGGAAATTCAACTGCTGACTTAATGCAGAAAGTTACTATTTTCCTATCAGATGGTGTGGCTGAAAACAAAAAAAAAGTAACATAGAAAATCAATTCAAACTGCAGTTTAAAGTAAAGCAAATAATTTCAGATTTTTTACAACATCTGTATTTCACCATTTTATTCTCTGAAAGACATGAATTGATACAAACCACTGTGATACTTTTTGAAATAGGTTTTTAGTTTAAACTGCTCTAGTCTCATTCTGTAATTTGACATTTACACTCATTTCCATCTTGTTGCTCTGAAAAATCCACACTGACAAGCAACAGTGCAGGTAGTGCTGTACCAATTCAGCCTGAATCCTGCCACATTCACATGCATGTTTGTGTGTACAAACTACCAAATTGTCCCTGATTTGAAGTTATCACTGGCAGAAAGTGCTTCATGCATAGCCAATAACTATGTTTTTATAACCATGAATTTCACAGAGAATGTTGACCACAACCTTACTAAGGACTTAATAAACATATGCTCAGATGGATACCGTAAAAGGTAAAATCCTTGTTTCATTTCTGGTGTAAAATTGGCCAATCATCGGCCTCTGTCTTCAGAGTTTCCAAGCTATCCCTTTTCTTCTCTCTCAGCACTTACAGAGATTCTAGACTTGTACTTAAGTGTGATTTTAACTGTGCTCTGTCCTTCTGAAGTACTTTTGTGTTTAAAGCTACCTTGTCAGTCTGAACTTCTTGCCATTCCATAATATTTCAGCTGCACAGCTTCAGTTACGTCTTGCCAGGAACACAGTTTATAAATGAAATTAAGTTGTTAGTTAGAATAAGATTAAGAGGGATGCTATATTCCCACCACAAAATTTCTGATCACATGTGTCAGTCTAAGGAGAAAGAGAAAAGTTGCAGTGTGGTGGTCTTGGAGTGTGGCCACTGAGGAATCAGGAGTTGGTCACAGCATTCCCATCATTGTGCTTAGTTGAGTCACAGGCTGCCAGACCAGGTGTGACTATTTGGGTAAGCCTTGAATGCCACAAAGGTCAGATTCAGCAAAGCACTTAAGCAGCTGCTTGTCTTTAAACTGGCACACTTAGGCCTTGGAGCTTAAATATCTGAATAGAAATAAAAGGGATGAGCAGCTTGCTTGTACTGTTTAACAGTACATGATTTCGACTTGCTATTGAAACATACACAGTAAGAGACTAGACTCCAAAACATCTGTGAAAGAGACATATGGAAAGCAGGTTTGAATTTTTATAGTACTAGAATATTAATCCCACTGAGATTTCATATGAATTTTCATGTATTATTTAAATCTCAGAAACTGAAAGCCCAGGGGACACAAAAGAAATTCTTCTGATTAAAGCAGAAGATGTGTGGTTGGAAGACTCGGACTCAATTCCCAGGTTTGCTGCAATCAGTGACCTTTAGGCTTTGGGATAAAAAAATAGATAGCCATTTTTTCTTTTTGCGGTCTGGCATGGTTATAGTTCCAGAGCAAGCACATGTAAGGGAGTAAGGATCTGTCCTTCTCTTGCTCCCTTCCTCCCTCCATCATGATTTAACAAGTGAAGAGGCTCATGGTGAAGAGCAAAACAGGAGAAAACTGCATGATCTCTGGTGCTACTTTCTCTATTGCTTCCAACATAAATTTCTAAAACAGTAGGTAAATTAGCACAGCACATATTCAACAGTTCTTGGTATTGCAACAGAGAAACAGAAGACTTTCTTAATGGCTTTGTGTTGAAAGATAAAACTCTCTTTGCTTTGATTCCCTCTCTACTCTCCTAATAAATTCAAGTATGTCCATAAAGGTAGGAAAATATTAAATATTTAACAGAATAATCTCAAAACTTCTTTGAGAGCTACAGAGGAAAAAGGATCCACATATGTGGAGATCTAAATGTTTTAAGGTGCAGTAAAAGGTATTACTGCCCTTATATAAGTACTGACTGGAGTCACAGAGCAGTACAAAATACAGAAGATGAGTGCACATTCTAATTTTTTGCTCACATGGTATTTCATAGACTTGGTTTCAATGGAATTACTGCAGAGAGTGAAAGTACCTAGATTTCTTAATTTAAAAAATTGCAACCTGGCATGAGAAGGCTATCTATTCACCTGTTATGAACTCATCAACCTTTAATATTATGCATCATTTGCATGAAATAGTGGATTAAAATCTGAGATTTATGTGGCAGTTTATTCATAGGAAAATGTGTTTGACTCTAAACAAATATCAGAATTAGTTTCCTTGCTTTGAATTTTTCAATATTTGAATGAAATCAGAGAAACTACATTTGTAAAAGGGACAACTAAGCTGTGTAACCCTTTGCAGTGTAACATATGAAGGCTGGCCAAATCAGGAATTTAAAAACAAGAACAGTGATAAATTTATGAAGACAAGGTCATTAGCAGCTGCCCAGATGTAAGCCAGGTCAGATATCCCTGAGCAGCTGGGAACTGGGATATCACACCAGAGACATCCACCCATACACAGCTCTGCCTCTGCAGGGAGAAGCCAAAGACAGAACATCTTGAACAAACCAAGGCAATGGCATTTCTTACATGTTTTAGGAACAGTCAGCACAGAGGGAGAGAGGGCAACATCATGCCTTGTGAAATCCAGGTACAAGGAAGTTTTCAGTCAGCATCAAGGAGGCACGAAGCCCTCACTTGTGTGACTTCATATTCCCATACAGAATGCAGTAGCAGATACAGGGTGTCCTCACTGCACTGACATTTACTAATCTTCTCCTATCCAAAATCCCTGAAAATCATCATTGTCTGACTCAAGTCAGTGCAGCTCTTAAGCTTCTTTAATCCTACCTAGCATCAGGATCTAAGCTCAGCATGATCAAATCACCAGCTCCATGCCTAGCCTGCCTCTGATTTTCAAGTATGAACTCTGGCCTCTTGCATTTCCACAGCGTACCTTGTGTTGCAGGTCAACTTTGAAGGTCATAGACTTCATCTCACCTGCTGACCCTGCCACCAAAGTTTTGTGTTGAAATCCCACAGTAGGCCTTTCAAGTGCCTACTTCTTTTATAAGAAAATAACCATTCTAAAAATAGAGCACTAAGTCCTAAGGCTGAGCAAAACCTGCTAAGTCAGAGAAAGAAAAAGTCAGCTAGGTAAAAAATCTGGTGCTGGTGTTTAAAAAAAGTAAAAAAAGAAAAGCAGTAGTGCTGCTGATGGTTGTGTTGGACCTGATGTTAGTATGCTTTTTCTGGAATAATTTTATCTGTGCTAAAAATAAGTACAGATATTTGTTACAACAAGGTAATCCTTATAGCTGTGTCTTATATTTCTATGTACAGAAGATATTTACACAGTTAAATAATCAAGTATTTAAGAAATGAGAAGATTATGTTTGTTTGTGTGTGATTGTATGCCAATGCCAACACATATCTAATCTTTCTTTCTCTAGGGCTGAATTCATTCTTCTGGTCACATCATGATAAACCCAGAGAAATTTGTTGGTTGTTGACAAGCTTCTTTATAGACTGTTCTAAGGTAATTCAGAGAATTTAGCTCACAGGGAAAGGAAAAGAGACAAATGTGACTTCAACACCATGTTTCACTTTCTAAAGTCTTTTTTTTGTGTTACATGATGTAGTGTGGGACCACAAGAGGATTTACAGCTCACCAAAAAGTGCTTCCAGGGAGTGGCACTGTAGAGCAAGCAACAACTGAGTTGGTGTCCTGGTGCTCTGGCTCCACATTAGTTTCAAGGACTGGGGTAAAGAAATATGATCAGCCAGATGCAAAGCACTGATGCCTTTATGTTGCTGGCCATCTTATCTTACACCTGACTGTTTTGTTCTTGTCCATCTTGTCTTTCTGCAGCAATTGGAAGGCTGAAGTGGAGCATCTGGATAGATCTGGGAACAAATCCCACAGTGTTAACCTCAACGAGATATTTTTGTATACTCAACTTCAATAAAACATGCTGCTTCAGTCAACCTTTTTAGAGGGCCCTGCTAGATAACCAACTCTGACTACACAGCTGGAGTCCTTCATTCAAAGATTTTTTTCCTTAGTAAGTTATGTTGCCAGCTTTTCAGCAATATTTTCTGTTGCAGGGGCAACGGGTCAATCACACGCAGACCAATGTGATCAGGTGAAAGCCGTTTATTACAGATCAGAAGGCTACTTATATACATCTTCTACTTCTCTATATCTAAGCAGTAGATTGGTTACTAGCTACTTGTTTACACATCTAAACGAATCACTTAGAGTGATGGTGAGCTGTCATACAAACGCTGCTTCTGTTGGCTCTGCTAAGCTAATGCTGGATTGTGCATATTTCACTGCCCTGCCTATTAAGGACACCCAACAATTTTCGTCACATAAACAGAGGTTAGGCAGAATCTAACTAGAAAGGGATAATATCTCCCTGCCTCCAGGCTTCAGGAAATATTTAGACTGCTTTTTGTGTTCATTTCTTCCTTTGCTGATTTTTATGGTCAAAATAACTGCAGAGCATTTTTAATTAAAATATTCCCATATTTCTTTACCAAAGTTACATCTTTGTTCCCGACGTCAGGTTCCCTGGAAAAGCAACTCTGGGATGATAAAGACCAAATGGTCACCAGAGGGAGCCACAGAGCCTCCGAAGTGTAACAAGATTTCAAAGTTGGGTGGGAAAGAGTGTCGCATATGGGAACTGCCCCTGAGCACCGTGTGGGTGGCCTGTCACTCGCAGGGCGAGCAGTCAGGCTGGGGTAACAACACACCATGTGGCACCTGAGATGCTCGTAACCAGAAGAAAGCAAACCCAGCTGGAAAAAAAAAAGAAGAAAAAAGTTAAAAAATGTGTGTATATATATATACATATATATAATTACATGGTGTTATATATTTATATATTTACATGGTATTTTGACTTT
>VZTX01051094.1:351393-400963 GCA_013400915.1 Pardalotus punctatus | reverse complement strand
ATATATATATATATATATATATGCATAAAAGAAAAAAGAACAAAGTCAAAATACCATGTAAATTGGCGATTCTGACAACAGAATGACTCTGGTTTACATTAGGTAGAAGTCAGGAGGTCTGGAAGTGTTGAAAGGTTCAGTGGTTCTATGCTTCTTAGAGGTCGCAAAATGTTTCAAAGCTCAGACTGAAGCCAATTAGTTAATTTTGTTTCTTGAAGAGGAGACCAGTTAAAATTATTTTGTCAAAACCTTAATGTTTTTTCTAAGGCAGGGATGGTCCTTTCAGATAAAGTCTTCTTCCCCATATGCAGTCCCATAATAGCCTGACATCAGGAGGAACAAATTACTTCTACTTCTTTGTATAAGCTAGGAAAAAAAAGTGGCTGTGCAGGAAGACACAAAGGACTGCTGCAACTAGCTTTGTGACAATCCTTTCCATGCCCACATGTACATAAGAGGCTGTCATGGCTGTGGTTTTCTTGTCACTTCAAGATTAACTCTGAACTAACCTTAAAACAGGCAACCCTTCTCATAATGCCAGCCCCTGTCAAGGCTTACATAATAGTAACAAAATACATACATACATGCACATATATACACATATGTACATTTACAGAATGCTTCTTTATCTCCTTGTTAACATCTACCTAAATGTAGTTGTGTTCATAGTATTAACTGATGTGTTTAATGCTCTTCCTTGGGCTACACATAAAAGTGACTCACGGGCACAGCCTTCTACTGCTTCTGCTACCATCAGTCTTCCTGCTCCCAGAAACAGAGGTGTGTGTGCATACAAATTTGAGCTAGAGCTAGTGTTCTTGAAACCTTTTTTTCTGGCTAAAAGCAATAGTGACTTTTTCCCTGTTTTACACAGAGGTTGTCTGTCAGTACTGTGAAAAGGCTGATGGTGATTCCAACCAGGAGCTAGAAAGGTGTGTTGTTGCAAGGCAGCATTAAAAGAGAGGTGCTAAGTTTGGGAGCAGAGGAGTCCATATATTTTCAAATGAAACACTGCTTCTCCTCCTATGCTTGAAGATAGCTCATCTTCTGCAATGAACACTATTTTTTTTAGGCTAAAATTATCCCTCTGCTGAGGAGTGACATATTCTGGAAGCATCAAGAATTATATATCTGTAGTTGGAGAACAAGGTTCTCCATCAATGATACATTCTGAGGATGCTTAAAGTCTTTTTGTGTGTGTGTGTGTGTGTGTGTGTGTGTAAAGTCAATCAAATTAGTGACAATCCTTTCTTTCAGAGCTTTAACTGAATCAGCAAAGCCCCATATTCAGAGTTAATCTTGTTAAAAGCATCAATTTGATTTAGAATATAGAAGGCAGGTAGCAGATTTTGCTGCTTTCAATATCTGTCTCAGTAAGGTATTAATCTCTAAACAATGGGAATACTGTTGGGAGGTAAAAGTGTGAAAGTCCTGTTTCTTACTATTCTATCTCTATGCTACATGGTTTGTTGTTAAAAGACATTTAACAAGAAAACAAATGTTCAAATTCCTCTGAAAACTTCATAACAGTTTTTATCTAAAAAAAGAAAAAATATGAAAAAGGCTGAAAATTGACGCCATGGATATCAGAATATTTAGCAAATACTTTTATGAAGGATTAATGAATTTAGTACAAGGAAAAACAAGTCAAAATGCACTGTCATTGAAATGCAACAGAACTTGAAGTGTACAGTTCTATTGGGGGTTTGGGGGATTTTTTGTTTTTGTTTTTTTTTTAATTTTGTGGTTTCTTTTTCCTTGATTGGTTTTTGGGTTGGTGTTTTTTTTTTTTTTTTTTAATTTTGTGGTTTCTTTTTCCTTGATTGGTTTTTGGGTTGGTGGTTTTTTTTTTGTTTTTTTTTTGTTTATTGGTTCATTGGTGGGCATTTTGCGTTTTGGGGGTTTTGGTTAGTTGGTTGGTTTTTGTTTCGTTTTGTTGGGGTTTTGTGTGTGTGTCTGTGTGTCTGTGTGGTTTTTTTTATAAGAGTAAAAAGGAAATAAAAATAGTCCTTTGATAAAATGCCACCACAAGGTGCTCCTGAAGTTGGGGTATGCACAATGAGTTTGAAGAAGAATTTAATTGCAGAGTTTAAAAATCTCAAAGATGTGCTGTTCAAATACATGTAGTTTGTATCTCTGAAATCCAGACCATGTTTTTACCTGCAAGTGAGGAAGCTTCTAGGGAGAAGCCATGCACCCTGACCACCCACGACCACTGCAGAAGTAGCTGGAAATTACCAGTGCACTTGAAAGGTTTTCAAGTCAGGTCCCTGAGACTCACAGTAGATGATGGGACCAGCTGCCCTCTGAAACTTCTTTTTCACCCTCTTGACAAAAAAAAAGCACTTAGATGATTAGCCTTCAACATCTGGACCAATTTATAGTGGTGTGTTGGATGATTAGTGGGTTTAGACAGGATACATTTACCCCAATGCTTTGCATGCCTTTAATTTGAATTGCCAAACCACTTCCACATCAAAGAGGCACAGCTCTGCACATCAATTTCTTTCACTAAATATTCTCTTTGACTCAGTCTATATTCCCACTGTAATCAAGAACTCATTGTATCAAACTTTCTTGAGGATAAAGGGAAGAATAAACAGCTATTCAACGCAAACTTTCTATTCTTTCCTACTATTGAACATTTACTGATATGTTTTAGATTTGACCAAAGATTCTATCTCTTGCTCTTTCAGTGATTATTTGATCAGACACCTATTGACTATTACATTCAGGAATAATACATCATGGATAAGAATAGCAGTATTCTTCTTCAATCTTGCCTGAAATATTGATATCTCCCTAAAGCCACACTTCTTAATTTCTTTTATTTTAACAGAATTAAACAGATCACACCCAGAGGTCAATAACAGGTCCTCTAAGCCACCCAAATGATTCTGCTGACAGCTGCTATAGAGCTTTCCATAGGATGATTTCCTCCTGATCTTTAAACTCAACTTAATCATGAATACCATACATTTATTATGACAACAGGTTACTATCTTATTAATTTTCACCTCAAGGTTCAAAACGATTACCAGCTGATCACTGGATATTCTTTTACTTTTTTACACTTTGCAGACACAGTATGATTAGATGTCCCATCTATTTTTGAAGAACAAGTATAATGCAAAGCAAGAAGTACATTCCAACCTCATTGAATATGGTCTTGTGCTCTGGACACTGGAGTCCTCCATCTTCACATCAGTGTCCAGAAACAATGAGAAGCTCAGGCAGAAGCTCATATGTTCAGACAGAAACTTTCATTCTCAAACACAAAAGTTTAATTGTGGGTTTCATGCACAAAGCTGCCATCTGGTATTTATGAGAAAAAGAACAAAAAATTGTTAAGTAAAACTACTCAACACATATTTGTTGATGGAATTTTGTAGTCATTGTCATTAAGGTTTTTTGCAATGTGTTAGAAGGTTGAAAAATTCCTAAAAACAACCTAAAAGCTTCTTACCAAAAATACATAATTTATAAGAAGTTTTGAGCTAAAGACAACAACAAAGTAATGCTTCCTTCCAATGATGAGATGAAATGGAGGGAATGGGTTTTAGAAATAATGAATTAATTTTAATTAGAGGTTTGTCTTCTGTTTCAATTATAAATATGAAATCTGTACAATATTCAGAACACAAATATGTCTCATGAATACCAGTAAGGACTCTTGTCCTTGACTTGAATGGTATGAAGAGCTTTTCTTGCTTTTCTGGCAATTCTGTCATGCTGTAGTGGTTTTTTGCGTATGTTGTCCAAATGTTAGTGGAATGTCCTTTACCTACAGCCTCCTTTCATGTCAGTTCTCCCCCTGTGGAGGGAAGATCAAAACTACGTGTGCACTTTCTCTTACTATCTTTTTACAACAGAAAAGCAAGAAGTAAGGGGACAAATGCTGGGTGCTGGTTGGGTTATCCCAGCTGGAAAAGAGAAAGGAGAGACAAATGGGGACTGAAAGAAATTTCACGTGTGTCTATGTATCACTTTCCTATCAATGATTCAGTTCTTTTATTTCTAGGTGTTAAAAAAAAAACCAAAACAACAAAACACAAAAAGTGAAACATGCCACATTTGGAATCTATTGTGCTCCCATCTAATTCCAGAAATGTCATTTTATTAAATTAAAGCTAGAGCATACTCTGACAAAAATTCAAAACACAAAGAAGAGCAAATTTCAAGGTAATCCATCTTCCAAGACTTCTCAGAGATTTTATGCTGGCATTCCTTTCACAGCATCATAACACTCATGAAAACTCTCCAGGCAGACAGGGCTCTTCCATTATTTGTTTTTGTAAATGACAAACACTACAGAAGTGAAAACAATTCTTCTATTTTTACATGAGAAATAGACTGTGACAGAGAATCCTTACTACTGAAAATTATAATTAAAACAAGAAACCAAGAAAATAAAAATCTTGCCCCAAGTATGAGCAATCATTTGAAAATTAGCAACAACTTAAAAAAATGTCAACTTTCTCTTTCTGCATCTTTGGTCTACTTCAGTTAAAGCACGTTCTTTTTTTTTATTTTCTTCACTATTTTCATAAGGTTTCTATCACTTACTTCTTATTTTGTAAGAGAAAGTGCATTTTTAAGTCCAAGATAATCTTATCAACCTCAGTTTATAGTATAGTTTGGTATTAAAACTTTATCTATGATATAATCAGTCCAAACAATAATATTCAGGAAAAAATGGAATGTAAAAAGAAGTAAAGAAGAGAAAAATAAAGAGAAGGAATAACATTTCTGCAATAGAATTTAAAATTAGCATAACATCCATGTGTCATCACATCTGAACTTGTGAAAAAAAAATGTATTCACTGGAGCATGATCTTTGTATTTCTCCAGGATTGGGTCTGGCTGAGACGAAGTTAATTTTCTGGACTAGCTCCAAGGGGTCGATGTCATTGTGCTGGGGACCCCAGAGCTGGATGCAGCACTCCAGGTGGGGTCTCACCAGTGCAGAGCAGAGCAGAGGGGCAGAATCCCCTCCCCTGCCCTTCTGGCCACACTGCTTTTGATGCAGCCAAGGATGCAGTTTTCTTTCTGGGCTACAAGCACACATTCCTGGGTCATGTTGAAATACTCATTAACCAAAACCCCCGAGTCGTTCTCCTAAAAGCTGCTCTTAATCCATTAACTGCCATTCCTGTATTCATGTTTTCTCTCTCTCCTCCCCTGCAGCAGCTCAGAGGGACAGGGAATGGTAGCTGTGATCAGTTCATCACTCCTTGCCTCTGCGACTCCTTTCTCCTCAGGGGAGGACTCAGCACACTTTTCCCCTGCTCCAGTGTGGGGTCCCTCCCACAAGAGACAGTCCTCCACAAACTTCTGGGCTGCAGTTCTTCATGAACTGCTCCAGCGTGGGTTCCTTCCATGCAGTGCCGTCCTTCAGGAACAAACTTCTCCAGAGGTGGATCCCCAATAGGGTCACAGGTCCTGCCAGCAAACCTGCTCTAGTGTGTGCTCTTATCTCCATGGGCCCACAGGTCCTGCCAGGAGTCTGCTCCAGGGTGGACTTCCTAAGGGGTCACAGCCTTCTTTGGGCAACCATCTTCTCCAGCATGGAGTCCTCCAGGGTCTGCAGGAGCATCTCTGCTCTGGCACTTGGAGCGCCTCCTCCCCCTCTTTGCTCACTGACCTTGGTGCCTGCAGGACTGTTCCTCTCACATGTTCTCATGCCTCTGTCTAGCTGCTGTTGACTTCCCCCTTCTTAAATATGTTATCCCATCCATCCTGGAGCTGTCTGGCATTGGCTCTGTCAGACATAGGGGAAGCTACTGGAAGCTTCTCACAGAAGCCACCCCTATATCTCCTCCATTACCAAAGCCTTGCCACACAAACCCAATACATCCCCTCACACTACCAAATTAAAAATTAAAATAAAAAAAGTAATATAAAATTAGAATTATTACAACAATTTCTGTATGTGCATGTATATGCTACATTACACTTTCTGCTAAAATGCTGTATTTGTATTTCTTGTTCTAAGCTGCTAAGCAAACTTAACATTGCACTTCAGAGGTGTTTACATTTTCTTTGTAGACTAAAAAGTATAAGTGACTATAAATAGAAGACTTACGCAGTGGTAAATGGCATTCTGATAATTCTACCAGTGAAAAATATTGTGTGGGTTTGAAAGGAATTGGAAAGGGACTGCAGAAGAAATGACAGTCATCTGAGTGCCAAATATTCAAGGCATATTTGAGCAGTGAAGGGATAAGGCTGCAAATGATAGGCCATGAAAATCTATGTGTGCATAACACAGACAGAAGACCTAATTTTTTCTATGGAAGGAATGAGATTATTTGTATTTTTAAATAGCCATGAAAGCAGATGACTTTCTCTAACCTTGGACAATTAAGCAGAGGTGTCTCAGGTTCTCACACTAGAGTGAAAAGGTCCTCAAGGAAACAAATTACTTTTCCAGATGCTTAGAGACAGAAATGATTTTGAGTCACACTGCCTAACAGACAAAACAGTGTTTCCTGACCCAGATAGCTTACTGCCTACAGGTTTTCCTAAAATGATAGCCAGTACAAAACATGAGTGCCAGGGTTCCGTCCTTCTTATGAGAGAGTTTGGCACAGCCTCAGAGTAGAAACTTTTAAGTTAACTCTTTTTATTCATTGATGTGTATATAATGTGTTCCTTTTTACAGAATTGTCTCATCAACAGTGAGATTACAGCATGTGCTACTGAGTTCTCATCAGATAATAGGTGCAAAAATAAGTAAAATTCCTATCATAGACCTTGTTTCTTACAAAAAAAAAAAAACCTACTTGATAACTGAGGAAGTGCAGGCATTGTTTTCAGGGTCTTCATAGAAGTAATTCACACATGCTGAAGGCAACTGCATTTTGCAAAACGTAGAATCCCAGATGATGCTTAGCTGAAGCCTGGAAAATACATGTTTCTGCATTGCAGTAAAATTTCTGTGCTGACTTAACCAACAGTAAATTTTTTCTCCCTATCTCTTGGCAGTATGGCTAAGGCAATGCTGATTCTTAGTTACACTGATCTGTAACATGACAAGCTTTCAAGCATGGCAGGAGTCTTGCAGGAAATCTGCCTCTGACAGAGACACACAAAAATGGGATGTTGTAAGCTGCACACACCAAATAGTCACGTGGCAGCCTCCATGGTTTAGGCTTTCTGGCTTGCAAATGCAACAAAATACAAATTACTCTCTAATACGCATTATTGCTGGGCTCCACATCCAAACATACTTAGAAAAACTTTCCAGGAAAACCTGATCAAATTTTACCATAATGGTAAGAAAATACTTTTTAGTTTTTTTAGTTTCTTTTATTAGCTGAAGAGCAATTTCATTCCTTATTGAGCATCAATAGAAATTTGGGCTATTTTGACTTAATTAGAGTTATTTTAAAATTTGATCTGTTTTCCGCTGTTGACTTCCTTAGCTGCACTTGGCAACCAAGTTAGAGACAATTGCAATCAAATAACAAAGTTTAAAAAAAGGACTATTTGAAAATGCTTTCCAAGCTGTTTGCTATCAGTGTTCTCCTGCAGTGACATGTCCTTTCTTAGTTAGTTTATTAAACTGCAAACACAGAAATAAGTTTTGTATCTATTTGTGTTAAGGCTTAATATTTAGCAGAATTTTAGATAATTAATATGATTTGAGCCCAGAGAAAAGTTTCTGGGTTTTTTTTTAATACCTAGAACTATATTTTATATTATATACTTTGGCACTAAATTGCAACTAATGGCACTCTGGGGCAAAATTTTAAGCTATATTTAGAAAATTTTCTGGTCTCTTAAATCAAGGAGATGTTTCTGAAGATATTAGTGAAATATTTTTATATTTTCCCCAATTATGAAATATTAAATTATTTCTCTCAAAACTGTCCACAGGAGTCCTAGATCTCCACTCAAATGAATTCAAAATAACATAAAATTCAGTTGAAACTTTGATTTTGTTGCTTTAGTATATTTGATATTCCATAATTATTACACAAAAAAAATATTTTCTTATATGACTTTAATAAATCAAAACCACTGGAAAAAACCCTTATCAACATCTAAAAAGGGCTTAACGCTTGTTTTCTTTGCTTAAGGAGTGTGCACACCTTAGAAAAAACAGGTGTTAAATAAAAGGAGTGAGTATTTGTAACATCTATGTATAGATTTCTCCCTTTACGCAGTCACACACTTTTGGCTGTTCTAGAACCATAAAAAATGGTCTTACTCATCATATACATCTATGTGAGTTTAAAACCACATGAACATACTTAATTTCACTAACAGAAAAAAAAGTCTGTGCACAATTGCAACATTGAGAGAAGCTCAACCAACAAATCTCTTATTTGCAATAAAACAAAATAAAACAAACAAAATAAAAACAAAGACTTGGAAGACTCAGAATCAGGTTCTTCATTTCTATCCAAAACACAATTATTTGCATCTTGCCTTAAGTGAGCAGTACCCTTCATATCACAATCTCGTGAAGAAGAGCTACTCTGTTTTGTTGATCTTCAGTGCCATATTAATATTTTAAGTTGTTCCAGAGTATGTATATTTGGGTTTAATAGAAAAAAAAGATTAAATAGATACACATAACAAAAATCTGGACAGTTGCAGAACATATGGACATCCACAATATGTTTCTGACATACTCTGTTCTGCAGTTTATCAGTGTTTGTCCTAAAATATTGAGAAACCATAAAATGCCAAAAAACACAAGAGAATCATTATGTTTCCCATTTAAAAATGTCAAAGCATAGCAATGGCAAT
Source organism: Pardalotus punctatus (assembly GCA_013400915.1). Lineage (NCBI taxonomy): Eukaryota > Metazoa > Chordata > Aves > Passeriformes > Pardalotidae > Pardalotus > Pardalotus punctatus. The sequence goes on along the minus strand of VZTX01051094.1, from coordinate 392,203 downwards.
TTGTTGGGGATTTTTGTTTGGATTTTGGGTTTTTTTTGTTTTGTTTTGTTTTCATTATTTTCCCCACTAATAAGTAACTTCATATTTCAGGATTTTCAGGGTATGAAGAGATAAAGTATTCTCATTTAATCTCATCACTTCTGTCATAGCAGAGCAATAACTGCTACAGCCCAAAACTCTTAGTTCTTTGGGTGTTGGTAGAAACAAACCTATAGCTACAGAAACCCTGACCTTTGCATATTCAAAGCTGCTATTAATATTATCAGAAGGCAGGAGTTTGTAAGGAAAGCAGAACTGAGTCTTTTAAACAACAATGTAATTTTTTTTCCTCTCTGCTATTTTCATCTTCCTCTCATATAAACAGACCTTTTACTTAAGCTTCTCCACCTGTCATCTTCAAAAATATCAATTTCCTTATAAAAGAAAAGAAAACAAAACACATTCTGGATCAAAAATGACACAGAATAGATGGTGCACTGCTGGCTCTGGAAGCACAACCTGTGAAGGTCACTGGAGAATCCTGAGAGACCACTAAAATGCAATTCCCTGACTTAAAAAGTTTGAGAAATCTATTCCTCCCGTGCCAGGCCATGAGAACACTGTGAGTGCTTTCTGGTTGATCTGAGCTGCCCCATCCACCTGTATTGTTCAAGATGCCCAGGTTTACACCCCAGGCTGATTTAACCCAAAAGCCAAGGCACATTGGGAAAGGGCCTGACTGCCACACTGGGCTACCCTGCCTGTACACTGATCAACCAAGCACCACTGCCTTGGTGTGTCTTTGCTGCTGGGTGGGAGCAGTGCAGGGGCTGTGGAACCAGCTTCCCAGTCAAGGATTCTGGGAACAGCCCCTTTTTCCTACTGCTGCTGCAGGAATACAGTGAGAAAGTAGTGAAATATGCAATCTCCTTCTTGTTTATGGCAGCAAAGAGCCAACCCTCCTCTTTAAAAAACATTTTTAATGCCCTGCCAGGAGCCTCAGTGCTCCCTGCAATCTGTATGCAAGGGCTTGGAGACAGCTTGGAAGCTACTCTGGGGTCCACACATTTGTGTTCCACCTTCCTTATGCTTACCCAGGTCCCTCCAAAATTCATGTTTTTAAAGCCCAGCCCTTTCTTGCCAGTCTTCTTCCAAATTCTTTCTTGGCTCTTAGCTTTGTTTTCAGAAATGCCAGTAAGTCATGCATGACAGCTCCAGTGACCAGGCTGATGTGTACAAATGGCATTTCAAGTTAATGTCAGAATATTAGAAGTGGTTTGCAGTTAGATGTCCTTAGGGACTGATAAGGCTGCACAGCCTTTTCAGAGCATGTGACACACTGCTCACATTATAAGCCACTAACAGTATTATCAAAAATCTCATACAGCATAAATTAATAGCTGTGTACACAGCACAGCTGCCACAAGTTGGTTGTGTTTCCTTGTCCTCAGTTTCTGCCTGCAATATGTAATAATAATCTGCCTAGAGAAAATTACTCAAACGAACCACAATTACATGCGATATTTCCACTACTCTTATTTTGCAAGATAATGTTCTGATACAGTGACTGCCATTTGTGCTCTCTCTCAGAGCAAATCAGAACTTAATAGTAGAGCAAGCACAGAGATGTACAGAAAGTGCATTAAAGTCACCTCCACTTTTCCTAACAAACACATTGCCATCTGTCATCCTCATAAGAGTGTGTGAAGGCAAAGAAATTTCCACTTGAAGAAATGATCTAGAAAGAACCAGTCACTGTACTTGCATTGATTACAACAAATGTGCTGCTGTTATGGCAAATCTGTTTGGGAGTCTGAACTCTTATAATCTCTCACAAAAGGTACAGAGGGGAAAATGAGAACCCAGGGAAAAGCATAATTATAATGTCTTCCTGTCAAATGGTTGGAGGGATAAAATGTCATCTTCCTGCATAATAAATAAATTAGAATTTCAATATTTAAGTCCTTGTCAGAGAGAAGATCTATCACAGAATAACCATTAATTTCTATGCTGCCTCTAGGGTAATTTTTTTTTTTCTATTGAGGGCATTTGACTGTTAAATGCTGATATGAATTAAATAAATGCTTATGAAGTCTAAGATATCTAATCAAGAAAACCCAGAAAATATTAAAATTACTTCCCTCCCCCCTTCCCCCTGCTAGTTACAACAGTTGCTGGTTGTGATATCCAGATGTGAAACATCTAATGAACATAATGGCATCTATTTTAAGAACTACTGTAGCATCAATATTACTTTGCAGATCACGACACATTAGAAAAAAATTAAAGACAAGGAAATTGTGGTGTCCGTGTCAGTTGACTTCATCAGTGGCACTTTGTATTTTATCCTTGAAACCTGTCAGACTCACAGTAAACAACATCACTTCAGTGTCATCTATATTCACCAGAAGATCCTAATAGCTGCTGAGGTAACCTTGACTGTCAGTCATGAATGGCAACCAACAGTGGCCACATTTAGGTCTCTGGTCACATCACTCTTATCTGGACAGTCTTCACTTCTCCTCTCTTCGCAGTTGCATTTCTTGGCATCATCACATCACTTCCTGCATTATTGGACCCTCTATAATGGATCCTATTTCCTTATCCCTAGAGAAGAGATGCAAAAACACTAACCTTGATAGATTTTCTCAGCATTAAAAAGCATCACCATGCAATAACAAGATATGTTTTTCCATATAAAATCAAAACCTGTGTAAAGAACAAGAAGGGGTTGCCCTATTTTTAAACTTTTTTTTAATATCTAGAAAAAATTAAATGTATTGCTTGGGTTTTCTTAATGACTGGTATTTCCCAAAATAAACAGTTAATTTCAAAACTCACCATTTTTGAATCAGATTTTTTAAGTGATGTCATTTGCAGTCCCACTTTTGACAAATTTACTGCTCAGAAAATTAAAGTAGCCTACCCCTTCTGCTGGAATCCTCTTTCCATGTGCTTGTCTCCCTTCCTGCTGCAGCCTCAGTGCCCTTATGTGCCCTGGAAGACAGTAATGAGGAACAGCTAAAGTTCAGGAAGCAGAGTAGCAGCAAACGAATGCCAAGACCACTGCAGAAATCCTTGGATTTGTGAGACAGTCCTAAAGTCATGGGGGATTGTTACTAGAGGCAGATTTTTGGAGAATATCCCTCGGATGTTGCCTGAACTGCCTGCCAGGATTGATCTTAACATTTCAAGGAGTGTATATCAAGAACCCAAGGGATATACTCAATTTTATCAGGAACATAATTGGGAAAGCTTCAGAGTCAAAATTTATACAGGTACACCGATGGCTAGAGCCACAGATGCCGAGGCATCTCTCCTTGACTTCCATCTTGGTCAGCATTACCATTGGTGTCTGCTTAGCAGAGAATTTTCCTTGCCTGCAAACAAGAGATTATTATTCCACCCAATTTTGGCTGGTTAGCTATTATCTAGATTCCTTAAGGTGATTTTTCCCTGTCTGTTACCCTAGAGATGGGAAACACAAGGTGAGAGCACAGTGATGGTTCATTCATAAAGCAGGGATCTCCTGCTAAACTTGCAGGCAGAGTTTTTAAAGCAAGCCCCTTCACTGAAAACATGGAAAGGCTCTTTTTTATGAGGGCACCTGAGCGTTTTTTATAGTCATTGTGCTTCAAATTGCTTCCTGGAAGACTATCTGAAAAATGTCATGACCCTAACTACATTTTTTTTCAATGTTTCCGACATCATCATCATCATCATCAATAAAAATAAGCCTGGAGGGCAAATCTGGTCTTCAGCTATACCTGTGAAACTTCATGGTCTTCAAATCAAGGTCACAATGATGTGTGCTTGGAAGTGACATTGCACAGCTGTAGGTCATGGTACAAAATACCCAGAAAGTCTTTGTTAATGCTGCTAAGGTGTCAGGTGGAAACTCAGCTTAATTGTTCAAGCCCAGAGAGAGTTTTGAGGCTGACAGCCTAAACAAGAAGAGGATCTCTTGAAAACTGTCACAAAGTAATGTGAAGATAAACAATCATATCCATGGAAACTAGGCAGGAGGAGGTTGTTATCCAGGGTACAAATAATTAATCTTAATTAATGAGTTCTCTACAAAAATACATCTGTACTTGGGAACCCTATAGTCTTTACAGCTTTAGTAGCCATCATCTCTAAGTCTTAGACAGTATTGTTTTTCAGCAGCATGACCTCAATCTAAAATAGTGCCAAGAGAAGGAAAATAGGAGCTTTTATCTGAGAGCATGTGGTGAGCTATGGGTTAGAATTACTATTGTTGCATGAGATAGTGATAAACAGTAGTCATGTGCAATTTCCAGAGTCAAATGAATGTGTAGCTGACTAATGGCTTGTTTTACTCATTTAGCTGTTGGATTGCTCAAAATCAAGACTTGCATCTACAGTTTCTGCAAGTACATCGGACACTGGGACAAAAAAATTCTATTCAAGGATTGCAGCCAGGCTCATGAGTTCATAGTTAGAAATCTGATGCAAATTTTACATCTGAAATTGATGACTTTTGTGAATCGTTATCTAAATAAAATTTAATGCATATTCCCTCCTTTGAGCATCTAAACTTTATCACTCTTCAAGAAATAACATCTCCATCATTTGGGGAGTGGGGGGGAAGATGTTTAACATTCATTTAACTTCCTTTTTTTCCTGTAAGTGACTGCATTCACTGCCCAATACAGAGAATACTTTTTTTTTTTTGTAGTATAAGTCTGCAGCAGTAAACTTGTGATAAGTTACAAGGATAATTCCCCTGTCATTAAATATCTATTGTTTTATTCCAGTCAGAGTTTATGAAAATAAGTAAAACCAAAGTTATAAAGAATATTCTGAATGGGATGGAGAAACATTTAATTCTTGTGGCTGTGTCATGCTATTTCACCAGTTTTTTTAAAGTACTGCTACGTAAGCATTGTTAAAGTGGAAAGGATGCTTTAGAAACCATGTTCCACAAAAACAGCCCTAGAGCAGTAAAAACAACAAATTACTTTATACGAGTGTATTCTTTTATAAATCACCATGGTATGCAAGGCTTATGAAGTGCAGAGGAGAAAAGAGAATTTAATTTTCTAGTTTTGTGCTCAAGAATACAAGAAAATTGATCTCAGCTCACACTGGAGTTACTTCAAAAATCTGCTGCCAGTCAGAATTTTCTTCCTGACAGGATTCCACTTCCCAAGTCCTTTGCAATCCGAGGACTGTGCGGGCTTTCTATCAAAAAGAAAGGAACATAACACATAAGCTATCATCTTCTACAGATGACTACAACCTTAACATGCCTGTGGAAAGTTTGGGAAAAGAAAGCTGCTTGTAGAGCACTTCCTTGGTGAAATTAGCTTAGATTGAGCTTAACAGTGAATATTGTCATAGATTAAAGAAAAAGAGGAAAGAGAGAAAGAGAGAAAGAGAGAAAGAGAGAAAGAAAGAAAGAAAGAAAGAAAGAAAGAAAGAAAGAAAGAAAGAAAGAAAGAAAGAAAGAAAGAAAGAAAGAAAGAAAGAAAGAAAGAAAGAAAGAAAGAAAGAAAGAAAGAAAGAAAGAAAACATTTAGGAGGAGTGAAAGATGGTCTATGATATAGAACAAGCTATTTTTTTTTAATTCAAAACATTTCAGTCACCCTTAAAAGTGGACAGATTCAGCAGTGAGTAACCCTTTTAAAAGCACTAAGAATAATAATCAATTTTTTTATTGTGAATATTTACTTTATGGTGTCCTAGCTTCCAGAACGATCAAGGCTAGAGAAATAGCAATTAAGATTCATGTCTCAGTTCTCAAAATTTATTCCAGTGGGATTCCAATAAGCAAATTTTTATTCTATCATGTTTTCTTCACCTCATTGAACACTCATACCCCACATCAGTAGAGGAGAGAATACAGTTTCTGGAGAACTTTAATATTATATTCAACTAGCAGGTGATAAATAGAGTTGACGTGGAATGAATGGCACAGGGATAACCAGTGCATCAGAGTCATCAGAAGCTACCCTGAACATTGCTGTTTCAAGGTATTTCTCTAATTTCTCACAGCATGCATAATGTAATATCTGTTAGAAATTCAAATTGTGTTTTCACAGATGTGACCTGTGTCAGAGCAGAAGGGAAATGCATGGCCACAGTGGTTCAGAGTACCACAAAAAGGAGAAGAGGGTGCACACTACAGCCAGTACATCTTCATAGTCTCTCTGGCACAAGCACCTAGCAGGCAAGGCAGTAAAAATGATAGATCATACCCTCATAGACCTTGACACATCTAGTAGTCATGTTAACAAATTCCACTGCAAAAAATATACTACCTAGCTGTTGTTTTAAATGTAGTTTGTGGATAGCATCCAGAGTGCAAATGTGTCTGTTGGACAGAGGGTCAGACCTCCACGATCTCCAGTGACCTCGTCACTTACCCACATAACACCCACATCCATCTAAGGCACATTAGAATGCATTGTGTCACCTGTGCTCAGAGCAATCAGCCATTGCTGAATCCTCAAACTGTAACACTCATCTCTGGCTTAATTCTGGGTAGGCCGAGCAATCAAACAGCCAAGTGGAGGGCAAACATTATCTTGCACTTAAGTTCTAACGTTTTACATTTACAGTTTTGTGGAATAATAATATATGGCCAAAGGATATCCTTACATTACATGTTAGAAGCTGCAGTTAGTATTTAATGTGAGTAGTGATGCATGTCTTACACATATATTCTTAAAGACAAAGAGAATCTATTCTCTCATGCCTTTGAAAATAACATTTCTCTGATAGATGTTCATGCAATGCATTTACATAACACTTTACACTCTAAAATTGGGCTGGTGCCCAACACTGCAGCAGAAAAGCCTAATCATTTATAGAAGAGCCTCTCTGCTAAATGTCACATAGCATCTTTAGATACTAATACTGAGTCTGTATAGGAAGACAGTAACAAAGGAGATGAAGAGAACTGTAAAACAGAGAAGACTTACAATTAAAGAGATCTGGCAGGATCTGTACTCCTGGTTAACTCACAGAGTTATCAGCATTTGTGTTCAAATGCAAACTTTGACCCAGCTCCAGGAGAAGCTGGAAGTCTGACAGCTAACATGCATACAAAAAGATTTCTTGATACATTAAGGCAGCAGTTTTAGACTTTATGGATGAGTATTCTCTTTGAAAATGTGAATTGTCACTGAGTCTGGTGATAAAGCAGGCTCCAGATGATCAGTGCTGCACTTACAATGGTTCAGGGCAGTTCTGGTGACTGACAGAAACAATACTTAGACATTCTCTCCATTCAAAGTGAAGTTTAGTAACTGATACGTTAATTGAAAAAAGAAAAAAAAGTAAATAACTTCCAGACTTAGAGTTTTCAATTGTTTCTACTCATGCAGACTTTTCTCACTGCTGGTGACTGTGAGGGCCTGAGTGCTTTATGATATAGAGGGAGCAGATTCGCATTAGCAAAAGAGGTGTTTTATAAGGGAGAGCTGGTTCATCCTAAAACCTCATTTCAATAAAAATATCATGAGAAAAAGAAGAAATCCCTACCTCAAGCTATCCCTACTGCCTAATAATCAGAAAGAATGGCTGCAATCCCTTTTATAAAACTAAAAATAGCCCAAAGGCTCATCAAGAAACACCAAGAAACAAGTGCATAACATTTCTGCTATTTCTGCTATATCTGATTCTTTGGGATAAAAATTATCTCTTAAGCTATTTGCCCATGACATCAGTCACAATCAGTGACACATGAATTGTTATTTCTATTTTCATCCCATTACTAATGGGATGTGTGCAGTTACCTGAAGTTTTTTATTTATGATAGCAGTTACTCTGTTCTAGTAGTATTTTGGTTTCAAATAAAAAGCTCCTGAAGTTCTTCAATGTTGATGCTTTTAGGTTTTATGTTCTTTTACTTTCTCAAAAGCTCAGAAGTAGGGGTAGAGATGTGCTTGTTTCATTATAGCACAGTTTTCAGAAGATGCGTTATGTAATAAATAATGATATATAATTACCATAAAATACTGAATAATATTTAATTATAATACAATTAAATATTGATAAAATATTGTATAGTAAATTCTTTTATCATTTGCAGATCCAAATACCCTGATTTTCAAGGCCACATTTATAGCATCTTACTTTTCTCACTTAGCTTGCTTGCCTTTGTTCTACTTTATTGTTTTGGCTCTGTAAACTTTTTTGATTCAAAGATAGTCAGAAAAGAATTCTAACTTGAATAAAAAGACTTCTGTGTTTAAAGACACAAAAGCTTTGCAATACAACTTCAATAAAAAATTAATTTTGCCCTTACAATTTAGTATCTCAGTGTTCATAGTGTTATTTGAGTGAGCTTTTCAAGCATATGCTGCTCGAAGCAGAAATACCTAATTTTGTGCCTATATCACCAAGCTTAATTGTTCCTACATCCAGTTAGAATATTTAAATAAATAGTAGTGAAACAGTAAAAGAACAATATCTCTAAGAGCTTAAAATAAAGACCACAAGCAGCTTGAAAGAAATGACACCATTTAAAATGTTAATTTTCCAATTTCAATATTTTCCACTTAACATACTGCTAACAGTAAGACAAACAGCATGTTCAGATTGCATTTTATTGCCTCATCAATGGACTTATCTGCTCTGCTGAGTTTAATTTAGCCTAGATACATAACACAAACCACGTAAAATATGAATTTTTAAATTTTTAGCTGAACACTGCAAGTTTTACCTTCCTGATTACTTTATTATTGCATTTAATTGTTGATATGATTTATGTATTACCTCAAATTCAAGTGCAGTGCATTGTCTTTCAACAAAAAGAAATACTAAATGCTGTTGAATTTCATCAAAATAACAAATAAGGCTTTATGGAAATGTAAATAAGATCCTGTGAGAATGCTGACAACAAGCATCTTTATAAACCAGGAGTGTAAAATCATATACATGTGGTATGAGCATCCCATAGTATGAGACTGTGACACTAATCAAAACGAAAAATTAACCAATTAAGTTATCTTTTCAAGATTTCTCTAGTAAAAGAACTTTGTTTATCACCCAGTGTATACTATGCAATACAGTCAAGCTTCCAACTTCCATAATTTTGATTATCCCAATAAAATATATGTTTAGTAAAAACCTCTAGCACTCTGAAAATGCATCTAGTGGTAACATTTGAACAGATGCAGACTAATAGCCTATTTATTCTATAGTTATTTACTTGCATGTATATGCAACTATAAATATGATAACTACAATTTGGAACTTGTCTATCTTCAAAAACAAAAGACAGATTCCAGCAAATTAGGCATAATTGTATTTGTATATTATCTTAGGAACAAAAATGAGTGGCAAAGCTCCAGGTGAATTCTGCATATTATCTCAGTAAAAGTATTATGAAATCTTTGGTAAGGCATTTCTGTAGCAAGCAAAATAAATGAATTTTAAACATAAGATATCAGCAGGAATTAAACCCTCTTCTAAACAATAATTAAGTTTGTTCCAAGTCTGTAGAGCTTCATGAAACATTTGAGCAAACACACTATTAGGAATATTATTTTTATAGGACTCACAGCAGCAAATATACCATGTAAGATTTTCAGCAGCAGACCCCAAAGAGGGAACAGTACTACTGAGGAGAAAATCGGCTTCCTGTTCTCTATTTCATAATGTGAAGAAACCGTGAAGATTTTACTGCATAATGGCTTTAAGTTGCAAGCAAAGTCAGCAGTCATCATTCCAAGAGCTCATTTGTTTGGGTCAAGCAGAGAAAATTGTCAGACTGTTATAAACAAGGCCATAGAGACAAGGGAAATGATGCAGTTACACCATCTTCCTGACTGTTTTACACTCAAATTGGCATTGTTCCTGCATGGTGACAAAGTGGGAGGAAAAGGGTATTCTGAGAACTTCACTCATTTTAAACTTTCTGTTGTTTCTATTCAAGGTATCAGAGAATCTGGCATAACTGAATAGCAAAAGAACTAGAATTCAACCAGCGATGTTATTAAAAATAAAATAAAAAAAAAAAAACACAAAAAAAAAACCCACAAAAAACCCCACAAAAAGACCCCAAAACCAACCAAACGAAAAACGAACAAACCCGCAAACAGATGATTCATTAACCTGTAGAACTTACAGTCATAAGACAGCAGCAGGGTTAAAAGGTTCAAGTGTAAAATGCACTGTGTTGGATAAAACACAGGTTCATCTGACGCTGCGCCCACAGGGCTATTATTCACATTTTGTTTCAGGTTAACAAAGTGTCACAGAGGATGTTTGTCTGTATTTGGGGGTCTGTCCCCAGCACGCAGAAGCACAGGGTGAAAGAGGGAGGCTGAGCACCAGTGCCATGCTGTAATGTCTTTCGCCTTCTTTGTTAACTAGGATCAGAGCAAACAAGTGCAAGAGGCTAATTTTGGAAATAGTAAAAAGAAAGAGTGATCTACAGTTAAAAGGAAAAGTAGCATTTTCATTGCATACCTTTTTTGATTTTTTTTTTCCAAAATTTTCTCCAAAAAGCAGTACAACTCATACATGCAAATGAAGACAAACTGCAGAGAGATGTCACGGACTTTCAGTCTAAATGCAGACACTGGCTTCCAAGCATCATTTTGGCTACCAAAGATCCAGATGCATCAGTTTCAACAAATACTGTTAGCAAAATAAAACCTTTGATATCTCTATGTCAATAACTGCTAATGTTCCTATAAAAATATGACCTTCAGCATCTAATAACTTTATTTTACAAAGACACCTTGACATTTTCAGTATGTAAATCTAACAGATTTTATGTCAAATGACCACAGGCATGACAAAACATGACAAAAATGATGTCCCTATTAATTAATTTCAAGAAGACATCAAGAACACATGCTGCAATATCATGATCAATGCCATTTCTATATCAAGCCTGATATCCATAAAAGTCCTGCTTGTAGATAAAGAACATCAGCTACATGCCACAGGGTTCAAGATAATGAGAATACAGATTGTTTCTTCCTTTTTGTCAACTTTTGGTTGCATTTTTTTGTTTGTTTTGTTTTGAAGAGAGGCAACCAGGGAACTTCAGACTCTCTGATCAGTCTCTAACAAACTTCTAGCTTCCTGGGACCTACAGTCAAACCCAAACTCCAGTAAAGCAGCAAGACTCCTTATATTTCAAGAGGATAACATGGAAAACAAATGAATTGCTTAGAGCTTGCTACTTATAAGCACTAGCTACAACAATACAGTTGAAATCTTGTTTCCCCTCAGGGCTAAAATGCAGACATGGTTCAGTGAAGATACCAAACTTTTGATGTGAAGTCAGTCACCGACTACAAATAAGCCATGCTCAGTGCTCTATGGAAGCCACATTTTCACTGTCAGTTTCAAACTCAAGTTGCTGTGCCTTGTCCCTGAGCAACAGTGGAGGTCTCATCCTTCACATCTCAGTCTTGACAGGAGAAACAGAAGATACCTGACTCCAATGGCCTCCTGCCTTGAGCCTGTACAAATGCCTTTTTGCTCTTTGTGTTCTTCCAGAGTGCCCATTCAAACATTATTGTTCCACAGCTGTCACATTTTTTTAAAAAAATATATATATAATGAAAGGAAAATCATACAAATTGACGTGCAGCCAAACCAAGGAGGAACTGAAATGTTTTTTCTCTGAAGTTGATATATGCATGACCTATACAGACATGCTTAGGAAGAAACAGATTTTGAATGCATCTGTAATGATCAGTCTTGCATAGACTATAAAAGGTGAGTTACTGCATTTAACTGATAAAAGCAGGGCTTATAATTTTTAACACTGATTTCATTTTTATATTTATTAAAAACAATAAAAAGCCATTATGAATATTGCACAACATATCATATAATAATTTCTGCTAAATGGAATAGCCCTTTTTACAGTGTATCATTATAATCTTTGACTTTCTGCAAAATGTAAGCCACAGTACTTGTGACTTCATGCTGGCACACAATAATTGTCCGTGATCAAAGAGGGGCATAGCTCTAGAAAGTCATCTAGTCTCAGCAAACATTTCCAGGAACAGCGAATAAACTTACCACAACAGGTAAATTTTCTTAATGTTAATGGGTTTGTGTAATTTTTTTTTGTTGTTCTCTTTACAGTCTTTAAATACTGGATCCCTCAATTTTTTTTTTTTTTTTTTTACCCTTTTCCCTTTTAGCTAAGAAAATACCTTGTTCATAATCCTTCTGTGTTACTGGAAACTCTCTCTGTAAATATCCCAAGAAGTTTCTCAGTTTCTGCCATTCATAGTGTTTTCTCAATATGTACGTGTGAATAATAAACAAGCCTCCTAAAAGATTGTCTAACAAAATACCCAAATGTGAAATTTTAGATTTAAGGAGAAAAAAGGAGTGAATAATTAATATTTCAAGCCTATTCCATTTTCCTGGATTCTAAATGAAACCACTCTCATTATGTTTTCAAAGAAAATACTAATCATAAGTCAGAACATCTGAGAGGAGCCTAAATGAAAAATATTTTTAAATAAAGGTATTATTAAGCTGTCATAAAAATATATGCCTCTCAGCAAGCCCACACCAGCTATTTCCATGGTAGTGTTGTTTAGAGAAAAATGACTGAGCTCTTTGGTTTGGCTTGGATACGGGATCAATTCCAGTTGTATGCCTGAGCCATTACATTGGGTGGAAACTGTAGGGAAGGAGAAACCAAACCCAGACTTATTTCTCCCTGTGATAAAAGCACTTGTGCACACCTAGAGCAGAGCACACAGCAACAATGGCAGGAGGGGGAGCCCAAAAAATATCTGGCTCTGGCTCCTCCCAGGCTTCCCCAGCATGCAGTACAGCACAGTCTGTCTTGTCAGCTAACTCAACTCCATTTCTAACTCTTTCTTGGGTGAGGGACTTCCTATTCTATGGGCATGTGTACTCTCCATTCATTCCAGCTCTTTTGGTCTCCTCCCACTTTCTTCAGTACAACATTCCTTGCTTCAGCCGGTTCAGCAGCACATAGATGGGTTATAAACTTCAGTAAAGTTAACAAACAAAAATTTAAGAATTTGCAAAAACTAGGTGAACTCATAAAACAGCTTTAGCATCTTGAAAGGTTTTTAAACCAAGGGAACGAAAATCTCCTCTCTGTTGGCATGGTTTCTACCATCTCGGGGAAGCTGAGAAGTCCCAAGTCAGCAGAAGCACGCTGGTGGGACAGTGAAAATCCCCCTGGGTGTTTCTTGTAAGGCTTGTCCCAAAATCATGGTAACCTCTCTGTGTTAATCCTCCTATGTTGGTTGGCTTTGACCTGATCCCTCACTCCACCCCTCCTTTCTCCCCATTGGGTTGTTGTATCTCCCCACCTTCTCTCCGACCCTATGGGACCAAAAATTTATATCCCTGTGCCCCCAGCGACCCCCACCCTCTTTCGCCTCTGGGCCTTTTCTAGAATAAACCACCTTCGGAATTCCAAGCCACTGGGCCCTCTGAGTTCGTATCTCTGGGACTGCATGATCTATCCAGCTCTCAGGTGTGTGTGTGTGTTTGTGCTTTCCACCAGCAGGGGTGAGAAAAGGGTCTGCTTGCACAGTACCAAGCTGTACTGGCCAGAGAGGTCCAATACAGAGACCCACATGGCATACGCAGGGACCTATTCCACCCCACCACTGCCCGGCGTGGCACCTCTCTACAGAGGGACAGGAAAGAACACGAAGTTTGGAAGAGGCAGATACATGTAAAATTATACCTGTTGCAATGGAAAGGTGTATGAAGCTACAACCTCACATAACTTTAAGGTAAACATTCTTGGCTTGATGGTGTTTCTTGCCCTCTTTGGTAACTTACTCAGAGAAAGCTGTTTGAAACAAATTTCACTTTGCCAGAAGAATTAAATAAACACTGAAGTATAAAATACACTGTTATATAAAAAAATCAGATTTAAGGAGTAGACTTAAACCAAGCACATGCACTTCTTTCTGATAGTCTGTGTTTCTTTTCATCATAGAGAGCACTTCTGCCTACCACCAAAAAGATGCCAGTTATTTGCCAACTTTCTTTTGGATTTCTGGTTATTGGTGATCTATTCTCCATGATCACTGCCCATCAGTCTAAATTACTTTATCAGTAGTGGAGTAAAACACTAACATTTGTATGCATCACCTGAATTAGAATTAGTTGTAGTTTTTTTTTCTTTATGACATTAAATAGAACTAAGTATCAGATATAAGTATCCTTAAATTTGGATGTAATTATGGCATTACCTCTACTGCTTTAAAATACTGCCTGCTAATAATGCTCTACAAATTGGTGACTCCAAAGACTATGTGGGGATCTGCATGGGCATTGAAATGTCAGTGGTAATATGTTTATTATATTAAAAAACAAAAGTAATTTTATTCAGAATACTATTTCATTGACACTTAGGGAAACATCTGAAATTCTAACAAGTTAGAAAGTCAAATAATACTTTTTTTCCCTCTTATTTTCATTTTCAAACATTCCATGTGCCTGGAAAATGTCTAAATTATGTTCTCTAATCACCTTTCAAATCACAAACCAATTTAATGCAGTTTCTGAATTCCTGTATTATTCTACTGTTGTCACAACAAGTAAACATATTCATACCAAGCAATTTGATTTTAAATATGAAATGTACTTTATATAAAACATCATTCCATTAGCAATGAATACAAAATCAATATCTTCTGTGAGACACGAAAAATATTGAATATTCTAAGTAGGTCTATAGAAAATACCACATCTATGAGAGAAAGTAAAACTGACAGAAATTTTCACCAGCAAGAAAAACATCATCAGATTTTGGTGGAGATAGTATTCAAGCTCTGCTGAAAAGCTCACAGACATTTTTCCTGTGACATCTTTTTGCCAATTCAAGGCTTTGACTTTATATAAATATTAATCTTATCCTGTTGTTTAAACTGTAATTAAAAAAGACAAACATAATGAACTTTTAAAGTGTTCTAAACATAGAAATGCCTCCTGTAAATGGTGACTGGTTTTGCCACCCATTTAAACCTCAGATACAGCAAAGCATTTAAAGTACTTAATTTTAAACCTATGGATAATCCCATTAAATTCATTAAGTGTTAAATATGTTAAATGTTAAATTCCCCAAAGATGAGTGTTTAGTGAATATAAATTTCCAAGAATAAATGAAAAACAATCTAAGAAGCAATTCTAGTAAATAGAATGTTTATTAATGTAGATTGCAATAATGTCATAATTATTATTTGGGAAAAAAAATAAAATCATGAACACAACATTTGCATGAGGGATCTTCTCTAGCCATCACATGTTACATGAGACCATAAGACTTGTTCTCAGCAAAAATCAACCAGAAGCTAATGACACTGTGAATTTTGAGGCCACATATGATTAATTATTTGCCCAGCTTGGCATGTTCACCTCTGAATTATAGACGACAGAATTTTTCAAAGCATAAGTTGGACTAAAAGAATTAATGTAGTTTAACTTGGGGAGGATGTTGGTGAGAATTAGAGGATTATCATTATTTCGTTCTTCATAAAAAGTCATTGCAGAAATCACAGAGGTATCCTGAACTTGTTTAAAAAAATTTTTGAAAAAATCTAGTAGCTTTTGCACAAGATGCATTTTTAATCAGATTTAGTTCCAAACCCAAATCATTATTGAAAAGTTAAAAGCAACAACAACAAAAAAAAACTTTAAGAAAATGGCTCTTAGAAAATAGCCTTGAGGTCTCAGTCTGTTTCTCTACTGGTATTTAAATCATGTCAGTATCCAGAGCTTCACAAATTTGGGATTTTAAGATGAGGAGCAAAAAAAAGCCTCCATATTTGTAACATAGATGTTGGTTATGGTGTCTGATTTTATTGAACATATTTTCTAGGCTCCCCACTGTCTGAAGCTCCATTTTTCTATCATAATCTGAAACAAAAGACCTGTCTATTTTACCACTTCTTAACCATGGTCTTCCTCACATCATTATCTTATTTATAGAACAATAATGCATCTATAGAGCACCTGACAACATCTGTTAATGAAACATTTTTCCCATGGGAAATCCATTAATGCAGCTCTGTTGGTTTTTGGGGGGTGGGGGGTTGGGTTTTTTCCCTTTTTTTTTCCCCTATTTATTTTTCTGTTGTTGGCTATGACCTTACTTTGCACATTTAGTCCCCGTGAATCCCACTACTGAATAGGATTCACTCTCCCGTGAGCTTCCTGCAACACAACTTCATGACTAAAAAGAGTGGAGTTTGTAGTCTTGCCAAAGATTCAAAGCAGTGAACCTCTGAAAGATGCAGGGAGGAAGCTGTGAGTTAATAAATCTCTAAATAAGACAGCTTTTCATCAGGGCACCCAACTTCAGAATAGCAAATTATGCAGAACCAGCTCTACTTCTCTCCACCTCCCTCCCCAGATTTCCAGGATACAGAGGGAAAGCAACATGAATTTCAACTTGAGAGCAAGGAGAGAGAAGGCTTAAAAAGCCTCGATCCATGGTGCTGAGCTGCTTGATAGATGTTTCTTATTGTGGGAATGGCTGTGCTTTAGCAAAAGATGCAACAATTAAGACATCCACAATGTCTAATTTTCTGCCTAGGCTTTCAGTGGAAAGAGTAGTTTTGGAAAGAATTAGCAACAGGCTAGAGCAGGCAAAATGTGTACCTGGGTGCAGTTTAGGTTTCATCCCCCCAGTGATCATGGAATTTAGGGATTTCCTCTGTTTATTTTTTAGCAACTTGCTCATAAACTGGTTGCATGTTGATTAATTGGCAGCAAATATATATTGACTTGGGGTCCTTTGAATTAAAATATAAGAAGGGCAAATATGAGCAGCAAAAAAATTACACTAAAAGGACTGATCATCAAGGGCAACAAGCCAATCAACAGCCATGTGAAATCTCAATAAGACTACATAAGTCAGTCCAGGTTTAGTTATTTCTTATTTAGTTATTTCACTTATTTCTTCTCCTGATGTTAAAAGGCTGAAAAAGAGGAAGGAGAAAGAATACATATATGTTTTTTAAGATTTTTTATGCACTCAGAGGGCTCAAAAACAAAACCTTAATACAAATGTTTCTTCTACTCAATTTGTGACTTAATGTGACTTCTGTGCTGATAAAAGCTGATGGGTTAGCAAAGTAACATACCATTTTACCATGGTACTGTCGATGACTCACATTATCCTTTCATTCTTTTCTTTAACCACCTCTCTTGTATTTTTGTATTTAGTTAAAGGACTCTAAATATTTGCCTTATTTTTCCCCTGTCTGAGCTCTGAGGAAAAGAACAATTCTGCTGACTGTCCTGTCAGCCCTTGTAACATCTCTAGCATCTTGGAGAAGCATTAGAAAATGTTGGAATTTGGCTAAATATTTCACTGCCAAAATTCCCCTAAACTAAATGGAGCAGGAGTGAAATTAAGGAAAGATTTCTATCAAATATAAAAGATCTGAAACAAATGAAACCTTTCCTCATTCTGCTTACAGGTGTATGCTACAATCTGATCTAACATTCTTCAGATTCTAAAATATAGAATTGCGCATGCAATTTCTGTTGCAGAAGGAAATTGTTCACAGACCATTAAATGAAAATACATCATGGTCAATAAAAGAGATGAAACACATAGATGAAGGGAAAATATTTCAGCATTAGGTAGATATGTACAGGATGGATCTAGAATGCTGCTCCTTGATAGATGTTTTATAACTACTTACCTGTACTACCATCAATTCAATGCTTAAATAGATGAATTTGTCTCAGAATGGACTCACCAAAGCAGGTATTGTAGGCAAGGTCTCATGATAGGAAGGAGAATAGTTAGTTTCCCTTTCCCTTTCCCTTTCCCTTTCCCTTTCCCTTTCCCTTTCCCTTTCCCTTTGCCTTTCCTTTTCTTATAATCAACTTTCTCATGCACCCAAGCTCCATTTCAAGGTTCAGTGACTCAAAAATATTCTTCAGTTGTATGCCTTCAATATTAAGCATATTTTAAGATCAAACACTGACAAAGGATTCAACAGCAAGGAGTAAATAGAATTGAAATCCAGAAATTAATTTTTATTATTCCGTACATATTTTAGACCACAAATTAATTAACTCTGTGTATTGTAATACAGAATGATCATATATTGGTTTTAATTCCTGGAGTAAATTTAGTGTGAAACATTTCAGATGAACCAAAATTCATCTTTCACCCGAATTATAATATGAGCTTTGCATGCTCAACCAAATTAAAAGTGTATAAGATTTAAACTTTCTCCGTGTTATGAAATGTTATGGGATGAGACAAAGACACAAAAGTATGGAATTTGTTCCATTATCCTTTTTGACTTTTACAGGTTTTGCTTTTCATGATCATTGTATGCTGTCTTCTTTTCTGAAGCTTAGAGGCATGAAAGTATAATTAAAACACATCATTGAAAATGAGAAACAGACAAATTAATTGGCTTGGAAGCTTAATTTATATTATTTAAACATTTATGAGAATGCTAACATGAACAAAGGAATATGTCTCCAAAAGAATCATTATCACCTTCATTGTAACTTTTTATGTTAGCTTTGAAAAATCTCTTGGTACCTAATCACATGTTGTAAATATGCAGTGCTAATTATAATTTGCCACAGGGTGATGTATAAAGTTCTGGAAGGCTTGCTTTAGTGAATTCATAGCATTAACAAGAAACAAGTCTACATCCATAAAGCCAGTAGAATATATGTTTGGGTTTTGTTGGGCTTTTGTTTTGGGTGTTTTTTGTGTCTTGTTTTGTATGGAGATGTGTGTGTGTGTGTATGGTTTTGGTTGTTTGGGTTTTTTTTTTAAGAAAATATTATTACTATTGGAAGTGTTAGATGCTTGAAAATAATGTATGAGTCCTAAAAATTTCTGGATTTCTCATTATAAGCTTGTTTGCTAAATTATTTTAGGCTGCAATATTTGGAAAAAAAAACCCAATTCTTGAAAACCTCAGTTCTAATGAAATGCAGATGACCACAATTCAGCTTTGTCTTCATGAAGGTAAGTGTGCACCTGCCCAGTGAGGAAGGGAGAATGTCAGCATCAGAAAGAGGCTGAGCAGGAATGGGAGCCTGCAGGTTTCAGGGCAGTCAGACAGGAGTAATGACAGGTTGGGATTGCCCAATCTGCTCAAAGATGGCCAGCATTGCCAGATCCATTTTAATTTCTCCACAGCACTGATGTCGGTTCTCGCCCCTGGAATAAGAAAATGTAGTTGCACCTAGAGCCAGGGCTCCTTGTGGCCAGCACAAGATAGCCATGCAGTGTTCCCAAGCAGCATTAGCTTCCAAAACTTTTTGCTAAAACAGACCAACTTTCTATTCAGAAGAGACTGAGGACAAGTCAACAATTGTGGAGATGTGGGGATTTAGTCAATGTGAGATGTAACTACCTATCATTCGTTTCTTTTGGACTCTGCCTATGCCACGGCATCAGCCTCTGCCTAGACAGAAGATATCTGCATTTGGTAAATACAAAGTCTTGGACTTAATTCTGTGTGTCTGTCAAAGCCAGTGACAAAATTCCTGCCAAACTGAGTTGAAGGGAAGAATGTGGTTGTCTTCTTGTATAGCAGGGAGTACCATTTTATGCCTACTCAAAAGAGGTGCAAAACAAACATGTATTTAACAATGCTTTTCCTGGTGTAAATAAATACACCTAAGTGATGAATTGTGATGAGCACTTTTTTTTTTTTTAATTGAATGGCATTTCACAGTTACATAAGACTTTCCACAGATCACTGTATTACTGAACACATTTTTTTCTTTGTACTTTTTTAAAGTAATGCAACTTACAGTAACTATTTGAAAGCTTGATTAGAAAAAGTGTTCTGTCTCTTTTAGCACCTTATAAACTTGGATAAGAAAGTAAATGCAATACAGTTTATTTCCATTCAGTTGAATTTGTTACTACAGGGTTATAAACATTTGTGGAAAAATTTTAAGTTTATGGACTTCCTATAGCAGCATGTGTCCATTCATAAAATAAATGTTTTTCTGTTTAAAAGTTTTTCCCATTTACTTTATTAAGGAAATACAAATTACTATTTAAAACAATTTAGGATGAGGAATGTACTGTTTAGTTTCATTTTTATTGTCATCCATATTATTGTAGTAGACCTCAGCTTATGGAGATATTTCTTCTTCTTTTGAGAGCATATTGAGACAGTCAACTATTTTTCTGTGCTTTGGCAAACAGGGTTATGTTTATATTAAAATTATTATTATTATAAATCTACTTCTATAAATTTGTAGTAATTTTGATTGCTGCAGGATTTTTTCTAAGGGTTTCCTTCTTTTCTTTCTTGTAATTTTTTTTTTTTTTAATTGAAACAAAAGCAGATGTCATTTCAAATGAGCATCCAATATAGCATTTTTCATACTGCTGTTTGTGCATACAGGTCTTCATGTAAAATTGTCAACAGTTTTTCTTTCCCTTCATCATGAATGGAAGATGGAAGCCAAAAGAAGCAAAGATGATTTTTATGATAAATGATGAGTGGATATCACTGTGCTTAGAGATGCAAACTTCTCCATGAGATTTTTATGCAATTGAAAATTATGTCAAAGAAAAATTAATTAGAATACTCTTTATTACTCTGGTTCAAATCATCTGAATTCCAGCAAGGTGCCGTCTAACTTAATATTCTGTTTCTAAGAAAGACCAATAGATGAACTGAAGGTAATGGTACCATAGAGCAATTAAATGCTTTTCTTTCCATATTGCAGTTGTTTTGGAGAATTCTAATTTAGAGATTATATTTTGACTCTCACGTGTAATTAGTAGACCTATGCCTGTCCTGTGGATTGTATAATACAGCTTTCAGATTATTTATGAATTTAGTTCCATATCTCCAAAAGGAAGACATTTTAAAAGGTAAATGCGCATTACCCAAAAAATACTAGGGTTCTCTTATTTTAGTTGGGACATTGGATAATTTTACTACTTCCTTTATCCTCCTATAATAAAAAAACAAATCTGTGATTGATTTTATTGACACCACTTATGTTTGAATTTAACATGTCATATTATTTTGTCATTTCTGTAATTTTCCTTTTTTCTTTCCTTTTTTGTTTTGTTTTGGTTTGGTTTTTGTTTTAATCAGTAGAGATTCAATTCATTAAAAACAACGTTTGCTTTACCCCATTTCATTCATCATGGTTCTCAGAACAATGGCTTCCTGCCTCTGGAGCCTAAGCAGCTATATCATAAATTATCCAGATGCCAAAGTAATAGCACTTTTCTTTCTTACTCTCTTTCAATTATGCTCTCACACTTTTGGATCTCCTCTTCAAGTTTCTAATTTATTATTCATCATGTCCTGAGAGTTTTTGTCCATCTTATGTCAAAGAGAAGTGCCATTCCTTCCAAATATCATAATTCTTGCCCTTATCTCTCTCTCTCTTTTTTTTTTTTTTTTAATTTTAAGATTTTTCTCATGAACAAAGTTAGCAGCCATCCTCCTATTACTATATTTTGGATTTATGAGCTGATCCTATTGAATCTGAAGATCTTAGTGACTGCTATTTCAAAAGCACTACAAAGTCTATATTTTTTTAAATGATGAAGACATTATAAGTAAACACTTAAGAAAGAAAAAACAACAAAGAAACATTTCCCTGAACTTTTAATCACCTCTAAAAGTATTGTTACCAATTGGCTTTAAATTGAAAATTATTGAGTTATGGATCACATAGGAGAATATGGCCAGGCCTTTAGCCTTTTTTACCTATTATTTTTACCCTTTCTTTTAGAGAAATATTGATTTTTATTTTACATCACCTTTCTTAGATAATACAGGTCAAAAAGTCCCTACCCTGTTTTTAATTTGGCATGCCATCAATAGCAGCAGCAGAACACAGGTCTGTAAAGAGAAAGTCTTACTTATACCTTTTCCTGTGGTTGGTTACTTGAATGTATATTCGATAATGACTTAATTTGAAAAAGGTTACTTTGAAAGATTAAATCCACCAGAGACTGAAATTTATAATAGTGAATTAATAAAGAAACTAAATAGCTTACAAATATTCTTCTAAATATACTATTTTGTTCACAAGTTTCACATATTTAGGCAAAAATTAAGGACAAGTTTGATACTTTATACTTATAGCATTTATGTTGATTTTCCAAAACATGTGTAGTAGGGTTGAGTTCCAAGGCTTTGTATGTATCTCTTTTATGAGCCTAAATACCTAAAACTGTACATATATGTGAAAGTTTATCTGCACAGACAAATCTCCATAGACATATGTACAGTGACTGGAGTACATATGGTAGTCACAGAAGGTGCAAATATAATATGTCTGGTAACTTTGAAATTTTGCTTTTCCTCTCCTTAATCTTCTTCCACCTCTGTGTGGTGCTTAGTCAGATCCTAATATGTAGGATTTGGGGAAAAAATTGGATCAGGGTAGAAAATCTTTTATTTGCAGGGATACCTTGTGTAGGAAAGTAGTACTGTAGAAAAATCATATCTCATGAAAAATATATGCAGATATGAAGGCAATGAGAGAGGAGATTAATTTCAAATTTCAAGTGGGAACTGATTTCAGCTGTGCATGATATCATAGTTCTGGTGGTGCAGGGCAAAGCATCACCTGGTGTTGGATCAGATACACTATCAAGTGCAGTCTTTTATCCTTGAAGTTAGAAATAGCTTTTGGACATGAATGAAAGCTCTAGAGTTGGAGCTGACAATTCCATGTAACAATAAAAGCCTCACTTCTTTTTAATTTTTGTTAATGTCAAAAAATGCAGAGTAAGGGTCGCAGGAGCTTGTAGCCTGCTACATGCATCACAAGCATAGCAGCAGACTGCTAAATTGCAGCTTCTTAGGCTTATGTAGTCCCCATCAGTGACAAGATACTTAGAAACTCACCAGAATTTAAACATTACCACCTATATTAGATGAGACTTTGCTAGAACAGAAAAAAAAACAAAACTCTGATGAATCTGGGATGGTAGTTATAGCTTGAAGGGTCTCTGTTAAATAAAAATTCCATTTGCACCACTTTAAAGTACAGATTATTTCAGCACAAAGTGATTGAAGGAAAAAACAACTATTCCTTAAAAAAAAAAAATACCTTAAAATTCAGAAGACTATCACAAACCAGAATAAGAATACTGTATTTCCTGTTGAAATATGGAGTTCATATCTAGCAATGGAATTATGGAAAATTATAGAAAATGTTAGGATAATCTTCAAATATCTTTACTGAAATTTCAGGACTCTTTCTACCCTTCTATAAATAGCTTTTCAATTGAGAAAAATAACAGCAAAAGAGCAATGCCATCACGAATTTTACAAGGATTATGAAACAGTCTATCCTGAATGTCTTCAAAAAAACATTCATTTATTTTCCATATGAAAAATTTTGCAGTGAAGTAAAAAAAAAAAATTAACAAAAAAATTATTTTATTTCTAGAACTTAAATATCTCATTAAGAAATCTCTAATAATTTACCCCATCCAGTTACATCAGTATAGGGAGAGAAACTTAGCTGAATATCTATAGAAAAAATAGGAGGCTAGGTGGTAAAACAGTGGGCCACCAGGGCAAACGAAAAAGAAATTATAGACTATATATACTGTAGGGTTATTGGTCTTGCAGCCTGCCATTCCTAAAGAAGGATGAAAGAGGGCAATAATATTTAAGATTTGCAGTAATAACGAAACTGCTGTATGTCCAGGGAAGTAAGAATATTCAGTATCCATATCCCATGCAACTCATGCCGTACGTCTTGTGCTAGGCACTGATAATGAGCAGGTTTGTTTTTTCTTTAAGAAAACACTAATTACTGTTATTGCTACTTAAACATTTTCTATAGATACTCACCCTGGAAACACCATATGCCATTGATTTCTGGTAAAGGTTACCCCATGCATATCACTCCATACCAACTGTTGCCTTCGCTTTTCTTCTTTGTTTACCATGGTTTGTATTCACAAGCCTCTGGCAGACTAATTGCATTCATCTGGAGATCTAATATTCCTCCCTGTCTACATGACTCCACCCTAACCTGGTTTCCAACAATATTTCTACTCTGGGCAGAGCTCACCTGCAGTTCTGCACAGAGGAAATGCCATTCCAACTCCTCAGAGAAAAATATTATTATTCTCTTTGTTAGCTGTTTTTCCTAGGGAAGCATTTTTCTGATAGCAGATTTTTTGCCCTTATTGTACTGAAAACTTCCTTTTAAATAAAACACTGTTATTTCCAATGGATGTCACTTTTCCAGATTACTTAAAATGCGGATTACTAACCAAAGTAACAAGGTTAGAAGCATTTCCTGGCCCAGCTCATAATCAGAGTTTGGATGTTGTGTTTATATCTATTCCCATACCTTGAGGATTACATAAAGAATGCAGCAAAATTTAAGGTAGAGACAGGCTCAACAGAACTGGAGAAGTCTTTTTTCAAAGATTCAGACAAAAGCAAGTAAGATCTTCACATGAAAAAGAGTTGATTGTCTCTACTGTCTTTTTTTCTCATGTTGATGAATTTTGTTCTCTGCACACCTGAACCCCCTGCCAAACTGTTGTATGTCTAAAGCCACACTGTCAGCTATAACTAATAGTTCTTGCTGTAGAGCTGTTGCTGACCTAAACTTTTTCTGCCAGTGTTTTCACCCCATTCACATGATTGGTGTCTCCTAGAAAGTGGGTCTGAGTGCTCTAGCAAGCTGATGCATGCATTTCAGCTGCTCATACAATCAGTACTGTTCTTAACACGGATTTTTCCGGAAATGTTATGTCAGATGTATATCAAGCATTTAAATTTCCAGGAATGTACATCTCTAACAAACACATCTGACTCTGCATCCAGCCAAACATGTGAATGGAAACACAGTCACTTTATTGTAGGTCTTCTTAAACTAGAGATATATTCAATTCAGTAGGAGATTTATTTGCTACTAAGAAGGATGTATATGATGTTGTGGATGATATAACTGACTTAGTCCAACACCTGAAAAATCCAATTCAGTAGGTGACACAAGGTATCATTTTTGCAGAAATATATTTGAAGCACTAGGTTATGAATTTGATACAAATTAGGTCTTTTTCTTTGGTGAGCAATACTTTACATTCCTCCTAAAATATTTGACTATAAACAGTATAGGATATGCAATTTTTTCACATTAAATGCTAATAAATGGCGTATTCATTATACTCTGTAACTTTCGTCCAGCCTTTTGGATGCTGAAAGGAACAATGGAAGTGACAGAAATGTTGTTTTTAAAGAGTTCTTTTGACACTATATCTGAAAGATGGGTAACAAGATTACCTAAAAGAGAAATGTCCAATATCTGGTCTGTCAGCAGCCAGATCCAAAAGTTTTTATGAACCTTTTAATAGGTTTTCACTAAAAGTATCAACTCTACATTTGAACATGCTCTTAGTATTGCCTGTTATGAGACTAAAAAGTAAAGATCAGAGAATTTTTTTCTAGTTTTGTTACAAGTATTTTTCTAATGCTTTGAAGACATTCTGGACCTGTGTATGCACATATACTGAACTATTGATATAACATCTTGCTAAAAGGCATGAGTCTGTTCAAGCTGTTCACTTACAGCAAAAAGAAAAGACCAAAAAGACTATCAGAACACCCCACCAAACAAAACAACCACATCCAAACACCAACCAGCCAAAAAAAAAAAAAAAAGAAAAAGAAATAAAGAAAAGAAAAAAAAAAGACAAAGAAAAAAAGCAGGAGAAAAAAAATCCTTCCTCCAAATTAGAGTTTTGACATTGCTATCATCAGCAAGAAGAAAGTATTAGCAGAAATGAAAGCTAAAGATATCATCTGACATTTATAAAGACCTTGCATCTATAATGTATTCATTGCTGGCCATGCATAGAGAAATGCATAGAGCCTGGCGCCTGGCTAAAACAGCTTATGTTTTAAAAAAGACAAGCAATACATGAAGGTCAGGGAAAAAGTAGACCACACACAAATCACAGCTTGCATTATAAAAAGAATAGAGAATATTGCTTACTGAGGCACATTTTAGCCAACCAATTTAGTTTATTCAATGAATGCTTTGCCAAGTCCAGTGCACAGAACTACCAAGCTCTGGAATTGTAGACAGCATATTCCACTCAAGGGACAAGCACCTTTCACTAATAAATGTTTTTTAAGAATTTAATGCAGAGATGGAAAAACTATTTGTTTAAACTGAATCACACCAAATACAGCAATTTCCTGTTACAGTGAATCCAAAACATCCTGCCTGGTGCTTAGGGCAGCTCCAGAATGGTCAGTTCAACTTTCAGCTGCATTAGGAGTGTTTCAAGGCCACCAGACATCAGTGCTGCTGCTTCTTGAATTGTGGAATGCTACCAGAGCAAAAGTAAATAGTAAATTAAGTCTGATACTGTAACATAAATCTCTTCACATCAAGCATCAAAAATAAAGGGATATTAAGTTTAAATTCTGATCCCTCAAAAAAACCATTAAAAGTAGGCCTGGGTTGTCAACTATGCATAGCTACACAAGGCAGAATTGCTACATCTTGAAAGCAACAATAATATCTTTGAATTTTTCCTTGGTAAGAGAAGATAATCCAATCTATGCAAGAAAATACCTGTAAATTATGGAGATATTCTTTTCAAGAGGTCTCGTACTTTACATACTTAGAGTTTTGAAGATGACAGCTAGGTTAGACCTGCACAGGCAATTAATTTGTATCAGTAGCTAAACATTTGCTGTTATGTTAAAAAGTTTGGGTGGCAGTAAGGGTGGTGGTTGTTGATTCAAAGGTACCCTCCACAATCTGGTGACTTTTTGTGTAATTTAGGCTGCACTCTGGGCATTTGAACAGGCACTCTGTCACACCCTTAATGCTTGTGGTATCCTGAGGAGCAAAAGCAGAGTAAGACAAGATTTCTAGAAGATGGAGGCCTACTCCAAGATCATCAGAATATCTTGGCATGTGTCTTTAATTCTAAACACAAGAAGGTATTGGGCATAAAAAGATTTTGAAGAAGTATCCTTGTTTCTAAAGACTAGAAATCCTGGCTTAGACTGATAATGGAGTTTCAGGTTAAACATCAGAAATATTGAAAAAGCCACACAAGAGAAACTCCTGAGAAGAGTCACTGTCATGAAAATATAACAAAATCCGCTCTGAAACCCACACATTTTGAATCTAAAGGTCGTATAGGGAAAGGAAGTTTATGTTTTTCATTGGATATCACAGATCAGGCCTCATACTTCTATGAAGGATGTCCTCTGGGCTTTCAGGATTAAAGCCATATCCTTATGAAACGAAAATAAATAAATAAATAAATAATTTTTTTTTTACATTGAAAAGCCAAATTTTATTAAAATTGGATGTGAAACTGTTATCTATCTATACTATTTCTAAACAGACATAATAAAAGAACTATGAAGGAAAACAGATGAAGAAGGACTTCGATGGGTTGCTGTGCCTGTCTCCTATTGTTCTTCTGCTAGACAGTTTTTTATGTTCAGGCTTGTTTTCATTAATCTCAAGGACTTTCTGGTTTGCAGCAAATTCTGCGTAAACGCAGATCTTCTGTCTCCTGAGGCTTGGCTGTTTTCTGCTTTTCCCAACAGTCTGTTCAAAGGGCAGTTTCCTAGATCTCATCTGCAAGTCTCTCTCTGCCTCTTCTGTCTATCCTACCACTTCATTTTTGTCCAGTGTTCTCAACACTTTTTCCCAAAGTCAGACCATTTCACCGACTTTTTTTTTAAACTACAATAATATAGTAGAAAATTAAAGAAAGGAATTATGACAGATCTTTTGATGCAGAATGAACAAAAATTCACTATTTATTCACTATTTATGATATGGTTTAATGGTTTTGGACAGTGGTAGTGCTGGGTTGATGGCTGGACTTCTAATTTTAAAAGGTTTCCTCCAATCTTGGTCATTCAATGGTTCTATTATATATTTAGACACTAGTACAATTCAGACATTAGAATTATTTGACTTGGGTCCCTGTTGAAAAATATATTCTCACTTCAGTGAAGTGTGCTAATGCAGCTAGGACAGGTTTGGTGCCCAAATAGCATTACATATCCAAGCTCTCTGAACAGAGCACTTCCTATTTTGACACTTTATCCATCAGCTCTGACTGACCTCAAAGGTAAATGTCCCCACCTGACTTTCCACTTAAAATAAAAAAAGTACAAGACAAGAGAGCCCACTATGATATACTCAAGACAAGAGAGCCCAGCATATGATATTCAGTACACTGTTCTCACTCAGGAGTTTCCTCCTCACAGTTGTCTCTCAGGAGTATTCTTTTCTGCAAGTACGGTCTAATTTGATCTTAAATCATCTGAATTTTACAGAAGCCTTCCATGTACATCAGAAAGTTTCAGTCCAGTCTGTTATCATCGCAAGTGCAACCTGAAGGCTATTTTTCTGTCTTACTGCATCTGTTACTCTGTGTGCTTCTCAGACGACACAGGCTAGACCATTATTATTTTTACAGTATCTAAAACCAATATTCTATTCAGCTACTACAAAATCTTACTTTATTTTCTTTGCCAAACCCTGAGAGGAAAGTCACAGTTACCACACTTTGATTACTGCATCACTTTCCCCAAGGAACTTCAAATGAAAGACTCACGTTATTTTAAAAAGAAAATTACACCGCCATGAGAAGCCATAAAATACCAGTCACATAAGGTTTATTATAATGTATTGTATGAGAGATGAGTTTAGCCTAGAGGTACACTTGAAAGTTTGCATACATTCATGCATCTAGACCTGATAAAAATGTGCTCCTACGTGTATGTGATAAGGTATAAACTTTGATGAGAGCTAAAAGATAGTTCTTAAAATCTTATGTTGAGTTCTGCCATCTTCAGTTTATAATCAGCTGAAATGCAGTTCATAAGCAGTGAAGATGGATCTAACAATTAATGTAATTATCATCAATCCATTTTTGTACTATGTAAATTAAATTTGAGTTTCTAGGAAACTGCCTGTTAGATGGAGAATTTTCCTTTATGAACTCTGAAGGCTATTTTATTTTTTCAAATCAGCTATTACTTTAGAAACATTTGCCCCTAACAGTTAAGAAGCTCAATATGATATGATTTTTATCAGATAAATATATTCCAGAAATAAGAAGATTACATGCAGGCTGTGCTGAAACAAACTGAGTAAGTTCTTGCCTTGTAATACATTCTCGACATAATTCATTATATACCTTGATGGAGGAAATATTACATAAGGCAGGTCTTAGGAGAAGCATGATTTGAATGTGTTTTGATTTTTTTTCCCCAGATGTTTATGTAGAAATAATGTAAGGTTAAATTTGAAATACTTGTTATCATTTCATAGAAGTGGAAGAGCACGGTAAGGACGCTCCAAAATTTTATTGTCCACAATTACAGGGGTTCTATATTGAGATGCTGTGACACCACTTTATTGAACAAATACTTGTTTGTTATAGCTCTAGCCAACATCTATGCTGCTGCCCAGAACTGAGGTAGCCCTACATTCTGAATTCAGCAGTGGTTAACAGGAAATTATAACAATGCTAATGACCAAATAACCATAGAGACCAAGCCTCTTGGATCATGGTCTTGGTGCTGGATTATTGTTCAAAACATGCATCATTCCATGTATTTTGCAAAGTATATGATCCTTCATATTTTAACAAAACAAATTAATATAGTCTCCTGAAGCTGAATTTTGAATGTGACAGAGGTGTGTCACCAAAAGCTGTAATAATATTTATCATTAATTTGTACATTTGTAGATTAAAAATAATTCTTAGGTTTCATTTTTAAAATAATTTGTGTAATCACATGCGTCACTTGCTGAAGTAAAGCGTGTTTTGTCATAGTCCATCTCTAAGTTCTCTAATATGGGTGGGGTTTTTTTAGTTTGATCACAATCAAATAGTTTATTAAACAGAAAAACACTAGCTTTTCTTTCTTTTTATTTTATGATAATTTCCACCCAAAGATTTACCATTTTACTTCCTATTTAGAAATAAAAAAAGTCCTTTAGGAAAAAACAACAACAACAGCAGCAACAACAAAAAACAAAAACCAGAAGCAAAACATAACAAAAAACTTCTCCCTCCTTTTTGTCGCATAATTTTTAAGAAAAACACCTCAACAAAATCTTGTTGAGTTGTGTTTCTTTAGCAGAGTCTAAGTATTTCTGTGTTTTTAACTCACTGGTAATATTTAACAAACATTCAGATATATTTCTCTAGACCAAGGGCATCTGACCCCATCTTGTTCTGCTGGCAGTCTCTTGGAGTGTTTTACTTTAGAGTTGTGTAACTTGCACTTCTTTTTATTTTTTGTTATTTGCCTTGAGAGCAAACAGTTCTTGTAGAGTCATAAACTTCCCTTTCTTTTTGTATCCAGACTTGATTTGTATTCAGAGCAAAGCAACATCCTGGCCCAATGTATTTGAAATGTTTCAACAGAAAGAAAATCCCATTCTCAGGTGTGTTTGAACAGAAAACCTGGAAAGGAATGCCGGATTTAGCATTAAGTGTACTTTTGTTTGTTGTGTGAAGAATGAAATGATGCCATCACGCTTTTTATTGTCAGTGTTGCTGGTCCTGCAGTATCCAAGTTGGCACAGAGGACTGGCATTGAAACAAACTTTCCCACTGCTTGTTCTTTTACCCAGGCAGTGAGTTTAAGAGATTCTGTTAATCTCACAAGGATACTCGTCCTCACTGTAGTGTGTGAGTGCCAAGTTGCTGCTGAGAGCATTGTCCCATCCCAGGTTCATTGAGGGTGTCTGGCTGCAATGCCCCTTGGGGAGAGAGGCAGGTGTGGGAGATAAGAGGTGGCCACACTGTCTTGCCATTAGCTTTTCGCAAGTTGACATGATTCGTGTACTTTCAGAAAAACTGCAGCTGGGCATTTTCCAAGTTCCTTGGGAGACAAATTTGACTGCTGAGAAAAGGTAAAAAACACATGAATCTGCAGAGTATTAACTGCCTAACCTGTTTTTATTTTCTCAGTGAAAAACAAAGTTCTCTAGCATATCATCCTCCAGTCATAACAACGGCTGCGAAATGATACGTATAGCATAATCAACTAACTGAAATTGCCAGAAGTGGTAGGTATTTGTATTTGTCCTGCAGAATGATCAGCCAATCTACATATTAATTGAATGTTGCAATCATTGAGAATGAGATGAACACCAGAACAGACCACACAAAACGAAAAATACCTTAAATATTCCATTTTCACAGAAAAGGTCCATTCAGAACATGATTGGTTTGCAGGAGAAATTTAAATTGCATTCTAGAAAGATTGATATAAAGGACAGAAAATGCATCGTGTCATTTTGTCATCACCATTATCAGTGCATGAGATCTTGACTGCTGTGAGGTAGGAGAAATAACAAATTATGTCAGCTGGACTTAAGGAGAGACTGCCAACTAGAAGGAATTTGAACCTATTAGACAAGTTACTTCAAACTGTTACTATTTAAGGCAAACCTCAACTCTAGAGTAAGTTATTAAGACAACTTATTTTGTCCTCTTTGGTCTGTGGTCACCTGCTACAGTGACATTCAACCAAAATAACCAGGAATCATAATAACCAGGAGAAATAGGGTATTATTGCCTGCACCTTTGCTTGGAAATTTCTATAAAGGATGGTTTTTCTGTAAAGAATTCTTTATACTTTGTAAGAAACACAGGTGGCATAATTTTTGAATTTTTGTCTAAATATCATGCAAGAGGACAGTGACTTATGGCTCCGTTCTATGGGTGTTAGCACTGTACAAACAGTACAGAACCACTTAAGCAGGTTTCATCATAAATCTTCCCTTCCTGACTTTCATGCAAACCCAACTCACTTGATGGGTCAAATGAAAATATATAATGTGTTCTGTGTGCTGTCTATCCATATTCACAATTAGGAACAAAGTCATTTTTCTTCCATAAAGCCAAGAAAAACCACTCTCCCATAGCGATACTACTTTTTGTAAGGTTGCACAGATTGACATTTTGTCTCTTTGTTTTCTTTTTACTTTTCCTACTTTGATTAAAGTTTGTTTGAAACCATTATGAAGAAGCCTTGGGCTTAAACTTGGTTGGATTTTTTGGTTTCTTTGGTTTGTTTTCCTGAGTTTTGCGTTTCCAATCTGTGAATTGCCTGATACAGAGTCCAGATTAATTGCCAAATTCATAGATTATCTTTGTGCATCTTAGGAGAAAAATGCATTTTCACATGCTTGCCCTTGATAATTGAAGATCTATTAGCAGCTGTGAATTGAACATTTTTGAAACAGTTATGCAAATGAATTAGACATTTACAAACACAGATGTGCAGGTCTGTGTACATCACCCCTTTCTTCTTACCAAAGCCAAATACTAACTTTCATACCTATATATAAACACGGATTTTTTTCCAGCTTTTTTTCTCAAGCTCTGTCATCTCAGAACAGAAAATTAATTTTGTGATGGAAGTTGTAAATTATTGTAAAATAAGACAGTGTATCAAGTAAAACTCTTCATAAAATGCACCATAATATGCCCACACCTTGGGTCACAAAGGGGGAAGAAAGGAAAGAGAAGACCAAATTTTTAGTATTTGTACATAACAGCAGTACATTTTGGCATTGATTTGCATCAGTTACTGCTAGCCATTACTGCTAAAATCATTCACTAAATGCCCATTACTACTAAAGATTGCAGACTCATGTTTCACACCCCTTTGTCAGAGGCAACTGATGAAGTTGGATTGTGAGGATGCCCAAAAGGAAGGAGACCCTTATGCAGAAGTAATATCTAGGAGTTACAGATAAGGCAGATCCCCAAATTAACATTATTACATTCCCCATTGTGTTGATGTACTTTTAACAGACATGTCTATGCTCTAAACAAGGATTATATGAATTTGTTTTGCCTGTTTATTATATGCATATGCTCTTTCTAGCAAGTATATCCCTTCCACAATATTCTGAGCCAAGTCTTCCATGTTCTTCTTTATATTACATTTTGATGCACACACTGCAATCAGAACAATACTGTCATGGTTCAGTGCCATGCCAAGGTAAGAGTATAGCTTGTATGTTGGACTCGAGTAGATTCCTTTGCATTCTGCATTTATCTGGGACACTATTGATTTCAACTAACTAATTTCTATAGAAACTTCTATATTTCAAAAAAATCCCCTTCACATGGTCTTATGAAACCATAGATATCGTCCTCTATTCTGCTTCCTAAATCCCAGTTCATTAAAGGGTGTAATTTACTCCTTCCTGTGGGTGAAGCTGAGGCTGAAGAAAGAAGTCAGATTTTTAGGGTTTCTTTTTAATTCAAAATTCAGTTCACTTTCAGGTCAATCATAATTAAGATATGTATTTATGTTCTATTAATTTATTAAAGTAACATTTGTATGCAAAGCATGAAACCATTCAGATTGGTTCCACTTGATGTGAGACAGTGGGCTTTATGTAAAAGCTTTATAAGACTACTTTATAAAAAAGTTAAGTAGTCATCAAATCAGCTTTCATGTCAATCTATTCCACATATTTTTCAATTTTTTACTAAAAATCTTGGTAATTGCTTCTAGGTTTGGCTAAACGCTTGCAACTTATTTCACACTGCATTGAAGGACACAGCAGAACACCCACTGGCTGTTGTTGAGAACAGAAATTCACCCCTTGCACCTAATGTTCTGTTTTCACTATTTTTATACCCTTTAGTTCTCTTATATCATCCAGCAGTAAAGTGACCAACTCAGTCTGAAGATTCAAACTGTCTCAAAAGGATTTGCATTTGATCCTCATATTCAGCTCAATATGCCCTGGATGAGCAGAAATGCTCTCCAATGCAATTACATTTTCAAGGGGCAATTGGAGAGTCACTTTTATACAGCATATTCCATTTTTCACGTCCTGGAACTCTGTTCTTCCTGGTGGACTCCTTTTTGCTTGTCTTCGTTTATAAGGTTGACAATTTCTACCAACAGATGTCATTAATGGATACGGAAATGTGGATTGGTGCCAAATTTCTCTGAGAGTTTTTCTGAGAATTCTGCTGAAAACAAGAATGAATAAGAAATGTACTGACACAGTTTACTTTCCCTCAGTTGTTTTATCTTTAATTGAAAAATTTAGGTGGTGGGCATGTTTGAATCTGC
The DNA here is from genome assembly GCA_013400915.1 of Pardalotus punctatus. NCBI lineage: Eukaryota > Metazoa > Chordata > Aves > Passeriformes > Pardalotidae > Pardalotus > Pardalotus punctatus. The sequence continues at coordinate 358,156 of VZTX01051094.1, read as the reverse complement.
TACCAGCGTAAACTTCAAATAGGCACCTCCCAAATGCTCTGTGGAAGGTGGCTCTTAATATTTCAGAGCTTCTGTTGGGCAGTTCTTGACATTACTATGATGAAAGAAATAAGATTAAAAACATTTTCTTTCCTGACTTGTCATGCAAGATCTTCATTTGTGGGTAAAATATTACTATAACCAATGAAATGGTACAGCCAATGAGACATGGCCAGAACACACTCATGTCTCATCTTCCATTTCAAGCTATTACTTCCATGCTGTGGAGACCACAGCTAAGAACTGCCTCGCACAGTTAACAGCATATAGCAATCCCACCATGATGCTGCATGGTGCAATAAGTGCCAGAGGAAAGCTGTGTGCATAGGGAACCATACCTCTGGCTTCTGCAGCTTTTCATTTTTATGAAAATTGAACCACTACATTTTTGCAAGATTGTTTCATCAGTTATGTCTGAGCTGTGCTATAAGGGGAAAATATTAGTACAATATTAGGGCAAGTTGACCAAGTAGATTTCTTTTTTCAGTTTCAGAACAGAGCTTTTTCTTTTTTCCTGATACTGATGATATTTTTCCTGCTGTCATGAAGTGAAGTTTTTCTCTTTCCTCTTCCTTCAGCTCAGAAAGGATCTTTTTTCCTGTCAGGAAGAAACATTCTCTCTTGCCCAATACTCTCATAAAGCACAAATTATTCACTTGGTGAAAAATGTAAGGGTTACATACTCTAATTACAGACTCATAGAATAGTTTGGGTTGAAAGGGACCTTTGAAGGCTGTCTAGCCCAACCTTCCAGCAATGAGCAAGGAGATTTAATTAGATCAGATTGCTCAAAGCGTCATCCAATCTGGCTTTAAATGTTTTGAGGGATGGTGCATCTACCACCTCACTGGGCAATCTGATGTTTTATTTTCTTGCCACACTCATGGTAAAAAATATTTTTCCGTATTTATAAATATATAAATATCATAACATATAATCTTCAAAACAATGTTGTTTATGGGTTTTGGTTTACCTGACTTGCGTTAAATTTCTGAGAATAAATTCATTTCTGAACAAAAAAGCTACCAAAGATGAATCCTTACCAGATCTGTATGATGCATCAGCATGGTTGCAATTGTTTGCCAGTCCTTATTGACTTATCCTTCCTTTCCAAATCCTGAATCTAAAATTTATATTCTGAACTGATTTATGTAGGTCTTATACAGAAGAGATATCATACAATGTATCAATCTTAACTAATCTATAACAAGACTTTTTTCCTTGTCAATTTTTCTATGCCAGCATAGATCATGCAGCACAAAGACTGATATAAGATTTTTTTTTTCCTATGATTACTAAAGCATTTAGTGTGCTCTTTGAATGCCTAGCATAATGAAGGAGTTGTCCATTAGTTCAATACTGAAAGAATTACAACATTATTGAGGTAATTTATCAACCAGAAAAAGCATATTATATTGATTAAAACAGAGTAGTTAGGTGCTTTTGTGACAGAAAGTAGAAAACCTAAGCTCGAAAGAGAAAATTATTATTCTGCAGGTTATTTCAAATACAAAATTGACCTCAGTTCATTATGCTATATAAGTCAAAACACTCATTCCTCAACTTTTGACCTGACCTCACTGTCAAAAGTCTTGGATGAATGTTCAGAACAAAATGTGATCATAAATCAGAAGGAAAGGCTGCTTGGACAGGAATTGTGCATTGTTCATCACAGTTCAGTCTACACTATTGTCATAAAGATAAAAAGTTCACATGTGGGAGTGGAAATAATAACAGTAGGAGAAGAAGAAATCAAAAAGACACAAAAAAATATAGGCCAGACTCTCAACTGATGTAAATTTGTCTATCTTCACTTGAACAACAGAATTCAAGCAGATTTACACCGCCTGAGGAGCTAATTTCATTATAGGTGTGGTGTCATGTCCACATAAGCTCCCACTAATGCCCTCTAACAAAGCTGGACAGTTGGACTGTGAGGGTAGATGCTGCATTTTTGTTGAACATGATCTCAAGTAAAAGAATAAAATGGTTACTATTTTCCTTATATTAAGTTGATGTGAGTTTTAGGGTGATAAGAAGTAGGTAACTATATTCACTAGAATTCTCCGCCTCTGCTGCTATTCAGTAAAAATATTATTTTACATGGGAAATAGAGACTCTTATGAATGAACTTTTCCAAACCAGTAACTATTTAAAAATTGTAAATTTTGGACCTTTTAGAAATGGCTTCCAGGTATTCTGAGAGCCATGTTGAATATTCTGGGATATTTTCAGTCTGCAAGGAAGGCCTAACGTAGGCCCTGGAAAGCTGGCACTTCTATGATTCAGACTGAAACGTCAAATGAAATGGATGAGAACAGTGAAATAGCAGTGATTACTGGTCAGTGTTTCAGGCTTATGGGGCTGTTACAGCTAAGATGTTTTTGCAGCCCAAGAACAAGACATAAAAAAATTAGTTTCTGTTAAATTCTTCATGTAGTTAATTGCTTGTCAGAAATACAAAATAAAAATCAATGCTGAAAGAGCTTCCTTTTGGAGTATGGTACAGACAGGGAAAATAGTACTTTGATGTACTAAAATGTACAATACCACTGGGGTTTTTGATGTCTTATGACAAAAAATAGCTGAGTTATTTCATCTAGAAAAGTGGATCACTGTGTATGCCCACTACTTTTATCCTCTTCTTATTCTATAAGGAAACTATGCCTAATGTACCATAAATAGTAATTTCATTGACATGACAGAATATTACAGCGCCACAGAAGTCATTATGTTTCTTAGTGCCAATGATCTGAAAAGTAGGAAAAAAAATTCTTTTTTCTTCCATTGACATAAATGCCTAGCAATTCCAACATATTTAGTGGGATAACTCATAAGGTTTATGTGTGTAACTGAGATAAGAATAGGACTTAAAGAAGTAGATAGAAAGAAGTACAGCTAAATAAGGTGGACCATATAGACATTAAATAAAAGAACCTTTTATCCCCCTTACCGAGGAACACCCCACAAGCTTCTGGTGTATAAGCTGTGATGAATTCTGTATTATTATACCTATCTAAGTAGGTCAAAAAATAACATTTACAAGAGTCCCAATGAATAAACATACACAGTTAAATTCCAACACAACATCTATGACAGGTAATGTCCCTCTAGTGTGTCAGTATGGCTGGCAGTGAGTGGTTAAGATCTAGTTGAAGAAAACCCTAGTGATTTGTAAATCTATAGGTTATAATACCTCCAACAGAGCATTAAGACCTTTTTCCTGTGAAAAGACAGCATTTTTTTTTTTCAATTTTAAAATGCTTGTAAATGGTATCTGCAAAACAGATTAATAACCTTGGAAAGCATTTATAATAATGTGTCAATGAGCTCAACACTAAGTAGGCAAAATTCATATAGAAATAAGGTTTCTCACTGGGGCAAGGAGCTACATGGAATCATGCTATTACACACTATTAATTTTGTCTGTTGGTGTTACAGTCATGTCAGTCCTTCCTTCCTTCCTTCCTTCCTTCCTTCCTTCCTTCCTTCCTTCCATTTACTTTTTTTTAACCATAGATGTAACTATGCTAGCCTATGATCCAAAGTGCTAGTTTGTTTTATTTTATCCATATAGACTTTTTGACCATGTGCATAAAAACACAGATTAAAATGTCAACAGCTTCTATTAAAATAGTGTAAGGTCTTTGTCAGTCCTTGAAAATAACATGTCCTTCTACTATCACTTCCAAAATCTATATCAAATTTTCCTTCCTAAATTTTCTGATTTATGACTCGTTTTGAGTGTGACAGATGATCTTTTTCAATAGTTATGTTTCATCATAGGCACACTGTGTCTATTTATTTTTTAAAAAAGCTGTGACAGAGAAGCAGAAAATAAGAATGCCTCATGTGGCTCCTGTCTCTTTCTCATTCAAAATCTATGGAAAAAGGAGGCTGCTCTGTCTCTGAGAGCTGCAGGTGTGTCAGATGTGCTGGCCTTTAGGCCAAGCCAGAGCCAAAAAGGAGCAGAGACTCAGAGAGGCATGGAGCCTTCACAGATCCTCAGGGCAGGACATCCCACCAGGTTTATGAATTATAACGTATTCAGTGACTTTACATGATATATTGTTACAGTGCGTTCTAATAATGGTTTCAGGATATGTTTCTTTCCATAAATGTGTCCAGATTGATCACACTCAGTGTCAATACCAGCAACCCATTACTACCATGTGACATCTGCACATAGGTTGCAAGCAACACATCAGGATCCCAAGCTGAGGAGAGTGAATGTGTAAGCAATGCATATCTAAATCCTGAGTGCCTCAGCAGTTCTTTGGCAAGGAAGATTTTGGCAGCAAGTTGCATCCTGCACAAGTTGCCCAAGCCTCAGGGGTAATTCCCAATGCCATATTTGTAGTTCACTTCCCTGGCTGAGAGGGGATCACAGTGAAACACCTGAGACAGGTAGATCGATGCAGAAATTTCAGAAACGTATACAGTTTTAACCCCAAAATCTAAGTCCAAGAAAATTTAACCTGTTGAAAGAAAGCCATCAATAACATCCAACATTGAGGGGAATCCTGAAAAAAAAAAGGGTCCTTGTGAGCACTGCATCCTTAGCTGGTGACTTTTATTGAAACTGTGAGAGGTGCTAAGCAGTCAGACAGGTAATAAGTCATTAACATTAGCTAAAATGTGTGTGAAATTGTGAAATTTTGTCTCTAGATGGTGCCCCAAATAACAAGCTATAAGTCTAGTCAGATTTCTTATTTCTCTTTTTCTGTTGAAAGTAAAGTACTAGGAACAAAGCATATATGGTTGAAATGAGTGAGAATGTTTCCCTTGGAATGATCAAAGCCAAACAAAGCAGAACATCTCTTCAAAGACATATTTAGGGAATTTGGGGAGCTGGAGAATGCCTCTTGCCATAGTGAAAAGCGCCAGACAGGCAGGTGCCAAATCTGACAAAGCAGTCCGCTAGAGTACACATAAACCAACACCTTTTCTAAAGAGATGATTGTGTAATAAATAATTGATCACATATTTAATTGAAATAATAATAATAATAATAATAATAATAATAATAATAATAATAATAATTGGATGGAGGTTTTTTAAAATAAAAGGAATAATTTTTTTTAAAATAAAAGGAATTTTGAATTGCTGCGGCTGAACAAATGCATCTTAAAAATTATTTGCTTGAGCTTCATTATTCAGAGGGAAAAAGGAAAGCGTCATTCAGATGCTAGTCTGTGAGTCCCTTACAGCTAATTCAGAGCTATGACTCACACTGTTTGCCATGCCTTAAAACAGTATTCTCTATAAGATGTGACCTAAGGCCATCTAACTAGGTATCCTATTTCAAAAAAGAGCAAAATTGGATGCAAGCATAACAAATGACAAATGAACAACCACCCTGCCTTCAGCTATTTTCTGCTCACAGATTTTGTAATCAGAAATTGTTTTTTTCTGCCCATTTTCTCTTCAATCTATGCAACTGTTAGACATCTATAATATATTTCAGCCAACAGCTCTACGTCTCAACCACTCTTTGCATGAAGAACATAATCATGTTTGTTTTGAGTGTGGTTTCTCCTTCCTTCGTGTGATACTCTCAAGGTTTTGAACCATTGAACTCTCTCCGATCTCACCATGGCAGATATAATCCTACAGATCATTGTCATAACTCATCTCAGATGTCACTGGTCCAACATGCAATCTCTCTCCCAGCACACTCGCTGTTCATACAGAAACCACAGCACATTTTTGATCTGGCTGTGCTCTCATGAACCTTTGCAGTTTCTGTATCCCTTTGAAATATCACAGTGTGTAATGGAACAATTCAGGATGCAAGCTAACCATGGATTTATGCCAGTGACATATTAATGTTTTCTGATTTCCTCTCTATTATTTTTTGCTGGTATTCCCTTCACTTCTCTGACAACTCCCAAGCAGTGAACTGACGTTTTCATGGCACTTGCTACCCAATCAATCATAATCCATGCTGTTAACAGGGTTATGAGAGATAACTGCACTCCTGTAAGGTGATGGTGAATAGAAGAAGCCCTCATTTTATGTGAAGTCAGAAATGTTTGGTTTTTTTTAATGTGTATTACTTTATGTTTATTTCAATTGAATTTTACCACACATTTTGTTTCAATCTCATGCAGTCTTTCTGCAATTCCTTTCAGCTGGGCTGCAGTATTTGTCACTACATTTTGTGTCCTTTCCCAGCTTATTTGTAAACTTCTTGAACAACAAGGGTTCTCACCCAGGTCGCTTAAGAATTTTGTGATTTCATTCCATGACAAAAAATGTCAATTTATTCCTGGACTCTCTTGTGTTTTATTCACCCATAATTTTTTATTTATATGAAGATTTTGCCTCTTGTGCTCTTCAATTTATTTTTATTTTTAACTATCATATAAATTAAAACAGTCAAAAATCACTAAGCAGAAAACAAGTTATATATGATGACTAATGCAAAGCTTTAACAAAGTTTTAATCCATATTATTAAAAGTATTCTGTTGACAATCAAACTATGGGTTTTTTTTTCTAAAATGGGAGTTCCTCCTGGTTTCACAGAATTACAGAGTTCAGTTGGAAGGGATCTTAAAGACCACCTACTTCCAACTCCCCTCCCATGTGTAGGGATAATCTTCATAAAGAGTTAATGGCATTTATCAGTTCTGTTGTTTATCAGTTCATGGGAAAACCTGAGGATTCTATGGGAGGAAAACATGTGTTATTTCTGCATGAAGAAAACAAAACAAAACAAAA
>VZTX01051094.1:290065-351254 GCA_013400915.1 Pardalotus punctatus | reverse complement strand
AAAAAAAAAACCAAAACAATTAAATGCAGACACTTGTGTGGACTTCTTCAAAGTATTTTCCTGACCGATATATATTTGCAGAACTGAATACCATGAATAGTGGTTACTGCCAATTGGATAGGAAAGAGAGAGAACTGATGGCCCTGTTAAGTGTGTTTTTATACTGCCCTTTTTCTGAAATTTTGAGATGAAAATGTATCTCTTTCATGCTTGGCTGAACTTGAAATTAAATTGTTGGCATTCTTTCATTGGGTCAATAACTTTGTAAGTAAAATTCTCAGTCGCAAATGTGTAGTCTAAACCTGTAACACAATATCTCTGACCATAGTTGTTTCATTTTCTTGCACTAGAATTTTCACCAGATAGCTGTAAAATATGTTTACTCTTCTGTCAGCTTCAGCAGTGTTTAACAGAGATGAAATTCAGCTTTAAATAAATCCAAGCAACTTTAGTCTTGATTCTTGAAGAATCTTTAAATCTAAACAGTTATGATAAATTATTACCATTTCTTTAAATGGTCTTTGGACCTTGCATTTGTGACTTCAATAAGAAAGTTGTTTAGCCTCTAACAGGTAATTGCTTGTTAAATATAAACATGTTTCCATGATTAGGAAATGTAAATAGTTTTGACATTAATATATACTGGTAGCATCCAATGACTTTGATGTGTTCAGCACCTCCACATTTAGATAACAAAGAAATCAGAAAATCGGTCTGTTCTTGAAACATAAAATCATGCAGCAAAACAACCAATATTTACAATTATAGATAATAGAGGAGATTTGAGGTGCCAGGCATTTAAAATATTCTCTTAAAGGCAGCCTGTTTTTTGGGACTGCAGACATTCAGGGGGTTACAATATGTTGTTCCAATTACCTTTAGGCAAAGAGCTGCCTTTTGCCATCAGAAATGACAATTTGTGGGATGGGTGGTGAGCAGAAATGCTGATGGAAATAGGAAGAACTGAAGCATCTGACATGTTTGTTGTGTAGGAGTATCTGATTTTGGTGTTAACATTTTATTAATTAGTCTGAATTACTTAATTGCTCAGCCCACGAAGGAATAAGACTCCAAGCGTAGCAACACAGCCATGTGCCAGAATATGAATTTAACACTTACAGATTATGACCTGGTACCAAAACCAGAGTAAGTAACATTCTTTTGTATAAACAACACTCCAGAATCACATTCAATTAATGACTGTGGTGAGTGATAAAGATAATGCAACACAGAGATGTCACATCTGTGGGATGTGGATATATCAGAGTGAACACTGACATGTTGCATCATGTATTTAATAATGTGTGGCGCACACAATGAATGATATTCCTTAGAGCTATCAGGTGTGCAGAAGTACTTTGTTGCTTACAAAGCTAGATAATTCTAAAAGTAGTATTCACTGAGGTATGGCACAGCATTTTATTCTTCGTCAGCCAGAAGAGCCTCAAGTACTTTTTGATCTCTGAGAGTCATGTGGAAAATACAGCTCTTATGATCTGAGGGTCCAAAGGAAAACAACATGCCCTACTTGAGCAAAAAGGAACAGGCCATGTTTTAAGATTCCATATATGTAGTGTCTCCATATCCATATGATCATGATGCAGTGGGGATGCAGGGTTAGCTCAGAAGCAGGACATTCCTTGCACTACGGGACATGGACAGCACCCAGTACTGAACATACCGGGGGGAGGAGTAGAGTAGGTAGTCGCTAACCCATCTGGCAAATTGACACCCAGCTCCATTTGAAGCATTCCTGATCATGCTGCTAGTGAGACAAGCCCCAGTAGTTCCTCCAGACCTTTCTTCTCTGCAAAATAAATGTAACTTCCCTTGGAGACTATTAGCATCTATATGTATGTTCCACAGTCTGAAGAGTGAGCCACAAATAATTCATGTGGTCCCATTGAACAGAAGTAAAGGGCACCACTGAGAAAGAAAAATGCATGTATAATCTAATGGGCAATGATGGCATGTGGTCAGTAAGAAGAAATAAAAAAGGCAAGCTGCCCAATTATGTATAATTTGTGAGCAGAAAAGGAACAAAGTTAGATGATTTAATTTCTGTTCTTTGTTTATAATTGAGGAGACTTTCTAATAACTCAAACTATTGTGAAGATAACAATTTGGAGCACGGCATAGATTAATTAGTACTAGTACAAGCTGCATGCTATGTATCTTTCTGGTACTTGTGAGGATGACAATCTTTGACACCCAATTGGATCTATCACCTATTTACATTGCTTGTGTTCTCAAAACCAATGTTATTTTATGAACATATGGTTGCTAGGTTTTGTTGTTTGATTTTATTCTGTAACCATAAAACATACCACAGATTACAGAAATTAAAGACAGTTAGAGATTGTTGTTACTGTAATTGCCAGCTGGGTAGGAGACAGTTTGAAATTAATTTCTTGTTTTCAAGAAAGAAGAAATAATTAGTTTCAGTTGCTGTCACATTGCTATAAGTTCACACAGCCAGTAATAATAAAGGCAGTCCTTAGCACTAAAGAAAAACTAATGCAGAGAATCAGCAATGGGTCAGCTGGAAAAAAATACACTCAAAAGAACAAGATCTTAAGAAGTCCACAGACTAGGGGAAGTAAAAATACAGCAAACTTACTGGTCAACAATGGCAGGAGGTTACCAGAAAAAAAAAAAAAAGTCTCTAAAAATGCTTTATTGATGACAAAAGCAGGGTTATTTGTCTTGAAATGAATTCTCTGGTTTAAAATAGGTCCAGTATGTTTCTGAGTCAAAATGGAGGGGCAAAGAGAAGACAACCACTGTTCCTAATTGTATTTAAGATCTTCTGAACTTTGATTAATTGATAAGTATATCTTCAAATAAGAGTGGATCTTTTCTGTGTAGCATAAGTAAAGCAGTGTTCTTTATACCACAGTAATTGAATACAATGTGTTCTACAAATTTCCTGATGTTTGCTTCTGCACTTTTATATATATATATATATATTCATATATATAAAATTTGGTGAGTATGTTCTTTTGTTTTTGTAAGATAATTCTGATGTTTGTAGTCTTTCTTTCACACGTGTTTATACATCTATATCTGAAATACAAGTGGTAGAAATAAAGAGGAAAGAAACAAGTCTCTTTTAATTCATGAAAAAACCTCATATTTTTATTTTGTACAATGAGCAGCAAATGAAGGCTTCAATATTTGACTATTGCTTATTAAGTACAATTATTTTAACGAAATAAATTAGTTTGGACAGCAGAAGTTATTACATTTCCCTTAACAGTCAGACATAGTGTACTCATGTGAAATTACTTTTTTTCTCTTTGTGTACCCATCTTATGCATTGAATGAGCTAAAGAGGTAGAGTGAAAGTGGGAGCTGTAAGACAAAATGTGATTAGGTAACTGAAAGCTTTTTCCAGATACCCAGAGTGACAGAATTAGGGTATTGCAGAAAAACCTAAATACAACAACTTCTTATTTGGTCTGCTTGTCTTAATCAAACCTTTTCCAATTTAGCCTTTTATTACAGAGTCAATGAGTTGAATTAAGGTCTATCATTAAGGAGAAGGGTTAAAAAATAAATATTCATAATTTAGGTCTTCAACTTTGCAGACAATCAGACCTTGACTTGAGTGAGGTTGTGAACAACCAGATTTAACTTTGAAGTTAGACCTGCCCTGAGCAGAGGGTTTAACCATAGGACCTTCAGAGGTTCCTTCCAGCCTCAGTTATGCTTCTCTGAGTGATAACAAACCCTGCCTTAATAAGGTCAAAGAAGTGAAGATCATCTTTTTTACCTCCATTTTACAGAAATTATTATGTCAGTTATAATTTCTACTTTGTTGTTGGTAATGTGTAAGGTAGAAGGAGAAGATTCATTACTTCATTTAACACTCAAATTAGTAAGTAGGAATAGATTATTATTCCCCACTTTTATTCCCCTCCTTGTAGTTGTATTTTGTCCCCATACTTCCCTCCATGCCCTGTTTAAGGTTGTGAATTAGAACTGAAAGTCTGATCAGAGCTTCTCAGCCTTCCTTCTTCCAGCCATCAATGTATTTATAGTTCATCATTTGCCATTGTTGTTGTTGTCAGGGCCTTGGCGTCAGCCCAGCCCATAGACTGGATGTTCATATTCAATTTATCTTGTTCAGTTTGCTACATCTTTCCAGAGGAAATAGGTACAAAAAAGAAATCTTGGCATTCAGTTGATAATATCACAACCACACCTGAGCTGAATGGCAGAGGAAAAGACACTTCTTAAACCCCTGAGATTTTTCCACATCCTATTTCAGATACTGATAGCAACATTAGAGATGTCAGAACTTCTCAAAAGATTCCTCAATAAAATTTATAATTAAACATGTCAGGGAAATTTCTCAGAAAGCTACTACCAGATCACTTGATAACAAAAACTAAGTAGGAAAGATATCGAGACACTAAATAAACCATGAGATTTCTAAATTGTGTTTGGAGTTAGACAATCTTGGAATGTTCATACATGCATTTACACAAACATGCAAGGGCACAAACTTACATGGAAGAAAAATATAGTGTTCCCTAATCCTAAGTGAATAATTATTTTTGCAAGACTACTAGATGTTTTTTTACAAAATATGAACTGATGGTAGGCATTAAAACAACAACAACAGCAACCACAACCACAACAACCTCAACAAAATCACAAAAAATCAACAACAAAAATCCAAAACCCACAAAATTTGAGAATGCAAATGAGAATTTACATAACACAGAACTTTTATATTGAAGCAAAAAAAGGATGTGATTTCCTTCAAATTCCGTAAGATTGCTTAAATTATCACTGCACAATAAATTATCATCAGAATTCAAACATATAAAGACACATTTTTTTGATAGTCCTGAAACACACAATGAAAGTATAAAACTCCATGTGCTGTTCTACAGAGGCTTTTTTGAGAAATCCAGTGGTCTCTTTGGATTTAAGAAATACATAGCAGTAACCTCAGTAGCCAATAATATTAAAGTGAATTACATGTAAGTCTATTTATCATTATTATTAGCAAAAGTAATTCATGATAACAAGTAGAAATAAATACTATTTATTAAGATAATTAAAAAAACACAGATACTTCCTATAGAAGCATACTTTATAACAGCCCATGGTAATTAAATTCCTACCTATTTTACACAGCTAGCTGAGCCCATGATTGTTCAGGTATGGAAGTTTACCAGCTGATTAAATGCAGAGTTTTCTACAGAACAATGTGCCATGGCATTGTGCAGTACAAGAACTGGTGAAATACTCCAACATGTGTTAATTGACTTATTTAACTGAATTTAAATATATATATATGTGTGTGTGTGTGTGTGATTCTATGTGTATGTATGCACACAAGTAAAGTGGGAGCATTAGACACCAAGATCCAATGGTGCTCCCCGTGGTCTTTAGCCATCACTAACAGCAAAGCCCATGTCACTTCAGCTTTCTGCATTTTATTACTGAGTGAATGCTGTTTCCAGCAGCCTGTATAAGACTCACCCTTTTGTTACGTTCTCTGCTGTGAGGGAGGTGAAAGCATTTTAATGTCTGGTAACTAAACTGTATTGACTCAAGAGTCACAGAAATTATTTACCATTTTTTAACTTGCTTGGTTTGGTTTGGTTTTCTTTTCCCCCACGACCTGTTACAGCCAGCTGTGCAACCATATTTTCATTTGCACAAGATGTTCTTTTCAAGGTCTGCTGTCACAAAAGGTTTTCCTAACACCCTTCGTTTCCCTCCCCCACATTCTGAAAGGAAACTTTATTAATAATTCATTAAAACAGAAGGTCACGATTAAGGTCAACAAGGAGGATTAAAATAAAAACCAATAAAAACAATAAAATTCTTAATTTACTATTTCTTTGTGGTTCTTGTCCTACTGCTGCCTTCAGAAAACTGCTAGAAAATATCCTGGTGTAATGTGACTGATCTGGCATTTTTGGAGAATGTGATTTTCTTGCATTCAGTAATTCATTCTTAATTGCAAAAGGGCTTTCAAATCCTGAGATAGAAAACAATATAGAATTGCAAAACATTATAACTAATAATAAATGAGAGAATTAAATGTTCTGTGAAGCACGGGTAACAATTTGTTTATATTTCTGTCTGTGCAATCCCTTTTTGCTAAGTTTCATAAAGAGATTTGTGGAAGTAAAAAGTAATTTATATTACCAAAGTGCTTTTCCTAGGCTTTTATGCTCTATTTTCAAAGAGCCACTTTTAGAAACTCATGCTTTTGGAAAGGCTCAGCTTCTGTCCTATAAATGGCTGTGCAATAATAACTGTGAAAAGTGTGGTTCATGAACAATTGACAAGTTGGTGAAGAATACCTGAAGCTTATTTTCATCTCCTGATTTATCTAAGTTTTATTCTTTACTCCTTTTCAAGTCAAAATAAGTACCATTTTAAGGCTATATACTTTTGTATAATTTATCTTTCAAAAAAATATGAAATTAGCTTCAGTTAACTTGATAAGTAGAGGATTAAAAAATAATTCCCCATTCATTATATTTAAACATATATTTTTATCATAAATGTCCATAGCCTTGGCTTACTATCCTATATTTTTCAAATCGATAAATTCAGAAAAAAAAATAGTCGTGATGCCATACATAACTTTACCTAAGACTGAAAATCTGGACTTCATTATGCATATAGAATTGCTTTTTTTCTATTTAAATCTTTCTCATTCCTATTTGTTCAGAAATTACTTTTTTATATGCATTGTCTAATATGAAACAGAATAGTCTCTTTGGTGAACAAAGTTGGATGTAAATTTTAATTTTATTTTATTGAAGCCTAATTTGTTTTTAATGAGCTACTTTGGAAAACTGTACAGGAGGGAGAAAAAAAAATCTTATTTAAGTGTTCTCTAAATTAAATAAAAAATAATAAAAAAACCCTGCATGGATATCTAAAAAGTAACTGAAAGTAAGAAGTACCAGGAGAACCTATTTTCTTGTTTATAGAAAAAAAACCAAAACAACTAAGTTAAAAAATGCAATAATTTAAAAACCTGTTATTTGAAGAGAAATATTTTTTAGTATACATTGTTATGTAAGATACACTTGTTCTCACTAAATATTTAAAAAGTTAGGTGCTTAGGTCTGAACTAGTCTTTTTTAGACCTGCTTTATAATCAGAGGAGAGAAACAGACATACTATAGTAATCCGTCTTACTGCAGAATAAAAATTAAGTTAGTTTAGAAACATTCCCTCTCTTGGTCATAGAAATCAGTGTCTGCTTTTTGTTCTTCTTCATTTCCTGTAACAGGAGGCCACTTATTTTTATGACAACCCAAGACTTAGATATTTCACCCTCAGACATTTAAAGTTTCCTACCACTACTCCAACAGAATTTTGTGATAGACATTTTTCTACTAATTATTTAAATTCTTAGAAAGGCATTGTTGGTTTTTTTTACTCTATCCCACAAGTTTAAAAATGCCTTCTTGCTAAAGCAGAAGTTAATATAAGATTGTAGTGAAATACAGTGTGGACTGTGTTTGTCATGTTAGCTTACCATCATTAATGACCTAAAGAGAAAAAGAAATAACTCCTACAATGGAAACACATTAGCTTAGAACATGCGATATTCTTTTCACTAAAATATGGCATTGTCTTCTTACCACATTGAAGTAATCACAGTACCATCTTTAGAAAACCATTACAACTTCTATTAAAATTATTTTAAAAAATCTGCAATAAAATGCATATAGTATGCCGCAATATGAATGTTCTATTCCATATTCACACTGTGTTATCGGTCAAGGTTGCAGCATTTAATACTGGTGTTCTTCACAAAGTGCTACATCACAATCAGTCTGAGTTTTCACAAATGTTTAAATGCAAATTTCCCAACAGATATGGCTGAAATTATATATATAAGGGGGTTTATCAATATAATTGGAATTATTTTAGGGAAATGTACTTCCAGATTTAAATTTGATTTTCAGTATTTTTGACTGTTTTAATATAAGGTGTTTGTAAAAGTCAATGTACAGTGCAAAATTCTGATACCTCATTCTGAAAATTCTTAGTATTTCTTTCTTTATGAAAAAATTGAAAAATGTTTTCATTTATCAGTTTTAGATATCAAAATTTACCATATGAAAGAGTTCCCACTTTCACTCAGCTTTATGTATAATACCAAACTCATCGCAGTATTGAGAAGAGTCATCCATTACTAAGTTTCACACTCTCTCCTGCCAGATTTCAGCAGTTCTCACAATAAGCACATTTTGGGATTATGCCAACTTTTGAAAAAAATACCACCTCTCTCTCTGCTGGAGACAAGGAGACAAGGAGACAGCCATCAGGCTCTATATATTTTGAATCCTCTAAACACAGTGAAAAGTTAAACTACAAGCAAAATTTCCTTACTTTGTTGCAATGTCCATCCCAGTATCTAATTCATAAATACAGTATATTCTAATGCTTTCCAACAGATTCAAGTGGTGCAGATATCATCCGCTGTTTTACTGGACTTTTTGAGTTCTCCTAGTCTGGCTCCAGATTTCTCTGTAGCACCAAGTTTTCTAAATCTACTGTTGTTTCCTTGCTTCTTTTTAAATATTTAGTGAAACAAAACCATAATTTTTCCTCAAGAAAGCTGATCAGAAAGTTGTTCAAAGGTCAGAATTTCTTTTTAATCCCCAAAGGACAAAACAAACGAAAAAAAGAAAAATAAATGGAAAAGACAAAACTATTTTAATTCTGAATGCAAAGTAGAGCTTTCTCATAGAAAGGAAGGTTTCAAGTGACTTTCACCCCTTTTCTTACAGTTTATTCAAGCTGACATCAACTGTGTGAGCTGTGAGTGTTGCTGGCAGAGAATTAGGATCAGCTTGAAGTCCTGGGAACTTTGTTGAAGGCATCAGTGGAATTCCCTAGATTCAGCTGAGATCTCTAAAAAGTCTGAAAGTTTTGCAGAGTTCAAGATCTTCTGCTCAGTCTTCTCTCTCTTAGACTGAAGACCCTCAACAATTTGCAAGCAGAGGGGATCTTCCTTGTGTAACTTCCCCTAAGCAGCACCCATTTCTCCCACCAACCAAGCTAGCTATTTATGGCCCAGGCCAGTGTGGTTCCATCATCAAACTCTGTCTTGCAAAATTGTAGACAGTCCCAGGAAGATGTTTCACACTTCTATCTGAAAGTTCCACTAAATAAACCCAGCTTGAGGATTCAGATCATTAAGAAATTTGATAAGTTGGTTCCTACCAGTGAGGATTGCTCTCTGATGCTGTACCTCGTGACAGGTCTCTTTTGCAGGCACCTGGTCCTAAACTTTCTCAGCATCTCTCCAGTGAAGCCACCAGAGAAACAAAGAACATGTATGAACTTTTAACAGAAATTCAGGTGCTTAGAAATAAGTCTTTTGCTACCAAGGAAAAACAAGCAGAATTATTTATGAGAGCTCCTTTTTTATCATAAAAAGAATGATAAATAGATACTTTGTAGATATAAAGCTGTTTCAAGCAGGGTTTTCCCAATTCACCAACAGAAGGAATAGAAAACTCAGTCCTCCTGGATTGTTATTGTACATTACAGTACTTTTTTTTTTTTTTCTGAGGCATAATATATTCTGTGATTGTTCCACAGGTTTTAACAGGATAAAGAAGAACATCTTGACTGTAGCATTTTTACATATTGTAGACAATTGTAGTAGTTTTTCTATGCAAGAAGCATATGAAAAATGTTTCTCCATTTTAAAATTTTAGGGTAAAATATGCACAGAATTAATTACTTCAGACCACAAACTGTACTGAAGGTGGATCTCGGAGGGATAGGAGAGATTTTACTTCTGGCAGAACTTGCCAATATTAATGCAATATAAGCAATTAATCTTTGTCAACAATTAGTATGACAGGCAAAATTGGCTTAAATGATTGATCTACTCACACAGTGACATAACAGCTGATGAACCTGGTCATATAGGTTATAAAGTCAAAATGAAAATGATAATGAATAGCATTTTTAGCAAATAGCAAATTTATATCAAATCAAAGAATGGGGAGAAAAATCTCTTGTTCTTAAGAACAGTTGTCTCGGCAAAAAGTTAAAAGGGACATATTAAATACCTTAGGAAGTTAACCCCTTCCTAGTTTTATCACAGAATACTGCTAGCAGGAGTTAGAGGGACATCTACGTTTTACAAAGCTTTAAAAAGCCTTTTTTTCTCTCAGGGAAAGAGTTTATTTGCAGCTGAAATGCAGCTGTGAGAGAACCACAGTGAGGAATAACAGTTTGAAAAGGATGAACAAAATCTGGTAAAACTATTTTGTATGAGAATTATTTATGCATACATGACATAACGCTTGGGAGAGCCTCCACACTCCAGAACCTGGTCAGCCTCTGATACAAGCTCCCCAGTTTGTAGTGGGGTGAAACTGAAATGTGTGTGAGACATTTTCACCCCATCACAGGAAAACAGCCCAGACCTTGAGGACTGTGATTAACCGTAGTTTTGTACATAGGGAGGATGAAGAAATAAAAAGCTTATCAAAGGTAACTACACTATATATTTGCAAGAAACACAGTATTTCTGTGTAGTTTGAATCTGTTGGGAATGCCCAGTGACACTAACACTACTGAGAAGCTTTGAACTGCTCACTCTATTCAGATGTTTCATCACTTGCCGTGGGAGAGCCACAGCATTTTGCTTCCTCTAATGTCAGGGGAGGTAAGGCTGCAGTTATGTTGGAAGTGTTTCTACGAGTGCTAGAGATTTTCTCAGTATTTTTACTCCCCTAATAGAAAAGGAATACAGAATTTAGAAGACTTCACATAATTGACTGTGATCTTCCATTTAATTTCATTTTATGTGTAATCTACTTTCAGTCAAAATTAAACACCCTTTTAAACCCCAGGCCTTGCAGACTCTGGTTTGTATTCCACAGTTACTATGTGTAAATTTATTTCACATAAGTATATTTTCTCAAGCAATACAAAGCACTCAAGACACAGATCACGACACTGCTCAATGAGCTTACATTTTCGAAGATCAGAGAGCAGGCTGTCAGAGTAGTTAGCAAGTGTACTTCTTCAATTCAGCATTTCTAGAATTTTTCTCTAACATTTATCATCTCTCAAGCATAATCAGGAAGGAAATTATCTTGTCAGAAGCATCATAGTTTTGTTCTCTAGAAGCTTGTAACTTTCCAGAGTGTTTTGCTTTTCCGTAATGCAAATCATGCTGCCCTTGCCTTTTTCTAACTCATTTTGAGCAGAATTGGAAATTAAATTCACAGTTTGATATTCATGTATGTCAGAGCAGCAAGTAAGGTCTGTCCCAGCTCAAAGACTTCTAAAACTAGATTCCTGTTTTTTCCATTGCCACTGTAATTAGTATCCTGCTTTCTTTAGTATTTTGGCCACTACTTGTAGGTAGATAATTTTTTTTTTCTTTGAATGCTGGGAGAAAATAAAATGGTAGGAAACAAAGATATAAAGTGCTGTAATTTCATCTCTGTGAAAAGCAAACCCTGCAGTATGCTCTAAGGGGTCTAAATTGCTCAGTAGCTGCTGTTTGTCAGAATGATTTGAATGGAAGAGAGGCTTAAAAAATTACTTCTTATGTAAGGTTACTGACCAGGACAGCTAAAATAGACTGTTAAAGGACTCTTGAATGGGGAATTAAAAGCTAGAATGCATTCCTTTTAGCTATTAAACTCTGAATGGGCAGCAGCATAACATAGCTCTGAAAATAGGGAAGAAAAAAGATTAGGTAAGATATATTTTATTTCCTTTAAGAAATGTGCTTTCTCACTGAGGAGACAAATAAATTAGGGTCAACACTGTCAAAGATAATGTGCTTCAACAAAAATGCCAGAAAATAATGAATAATTAGCAGTTGTAAAACTTAAGGAAGAAACATGGACCCATGTGTAAGCAAACAGCTGGGTTTCCAAATGATGTCAGTTCCTTAGCCTGGAATCAGGATGCTTCCATTATACTTCTGCTGACTTTCTACTGGGACTGCAAAGGGAAAACGAAGCAAAGGAAAAGCTTGTAATGTGTTTATTGCATTTTGGAACATTTAATTCTGTATCACTGTCTCAATTCTGCCCAGATATCTGTGAAAGCTCTTGAGCAGCTCTCCTCCTCCTGTATACCTCAAGATAAGGGAAGATCGCAAAGGGGAGATCCTGGTACTGGCATCCTTTGTGTGGGAAGGGGTACTGTAAATAGGATATGACACCTTTCTCCTGAAGCAAAAGGGTCAAAATGTTATTGCTAACTNCTTTGGTTTGGAAGGGCAAAAGTTATACTTCTGCTGACTTTCTACTGGGACTGCAAAGGGAAAACGAAGCAAAGGAAAAGCTTGTAATGTGTTTATTGCATTTTGGAACATTTAATTCTGTATCACTGTCTCAATTCTGCCCAGATATCTGTGAAAGCTCTTGAGCAGCTCTCCTCCTCCTGTATACCTCAAGATAAGGGAAGATCGCAAAGGGGAGATCCTGGTACTGGCATCCTTTGTGTGGGAAGGGGTACTGTAAATAGGATATGACACCTTTCTCCTGAAGCAAAAGGGTCAAAATGTTATTGCTAACTACTTTATTACCTTTCTTAAAGGGAACATTTCTTTCTGTCCTCAAGCTATTTTTTCTTTGTTGAGTTCAAGCATTTTTAAGATATACGGGGCGCTGACTGTATTGGTAGGTCAGTGTCCTCATGCAGAAATGCTTTTGAAAGGCTAGCTTCTCCTGAATCAGGATAGAAATTATTTTTGTCATGTCTTTGTCAGTCACTTCAAAACCTGTCATTTCTTTCTACTGGCCTCCTGAGCACTGAACATGCTGCAGGCTGGTTATTATGCTTTTAATAAGACATACAGTTATGGCTGGTTGCATCATTATAACCTGGTCATAAAGTTCCACACGCCTTCTATCATAAGGGTATGACTTAAGGAATACTGTGAAAGGTGTTCTTTTAAAAACTCCTCTTTCTTGTGCTGGAGGATGTAACAGAATTACTAACTTTGAGACCTAAATGGAATGAAATTTGTTTAAGTGTTAAAAGCAGAAATAGCATTTGTTCTTATTTCTCTTTAAAAATTTAAGATTTTAGATGTAACATTTTCAGTCATTTTTACATGATCAAAGTATTTTAGTCTTCTGTTTGCTTGCTAATCTTACATGAAAGCTGAATAAAATGCCTCAGTGTTAAAATCTCCATGGCTGATAACTTAAGTAAACAACAGTCATTACTCTGATAGCTGAAGCTTTAAGAAAAACACCATATGTTTTGAGACTCACAATAACACTATGAAAAGTGGTAGGATGACAGTACTGGTTGTGTTTGCACAACTTCAGGACAGGCTCCCTGGAGAAAGCCCACACAATATTTTAGAGAGTCCTGAAGAAAGACCCAAGATATTATGAACCCCCAGACATTTAAGTATAGTTGTTCATGAAGAAAAAAGAAAATTATTGCTTTAGTCCAAGGCTTTTACTGAGAAAGAGTTTAATACATTGCATGCAAAAATCTGGAAGCAATGGAGCATTTTTTTCAGATGTTCGTGTTGGGGCTTCCCACTAAGTGAGCATTTAAACAATCATCTTGGTTTGTTTGTCTATTTTTACACCCACACCAACATGCTAAGGTCCTGAAATGAAAAAGGATCACTATTTTTCCAACTTAGCCAGTGAAAAAGGTCCTCAGGAAGAAGTACCTTGGAAGAAAGACTTTGTATTGGAGTTAGTTAGGGCTTGGAAGCTGACATGTTTGGACTTTGTTTTAAAAGAGAGTATAGTACCCTTTGTTTGATTCTTTTATTCTTTTTTCCTTGTCACAGATTAAAATCCATCCTTCCTCAATCTTCTGCATCTTTTCCACAAGACCTTGCTCTCATCCCACCAAGAGTCAAGTCTTGGTAGGGACCTAGAGATTCCTGTTGCAAGCCAGAAGGACTTTCTTTTGCCTCCCTGGTGAATGTTTTCCCTGGATGCTGTGTCTCCCTGCATCCTCTCTCTCTCCTCCACTCAGATGGTCATTTCCTGCTTGCCATTCCTGTTCCTCCTGAACTGTCCTGTAGACACTCCAGGAATTTTCCCTAGATGCACATGCACATGTGATCACAGCTGTCTTTCTCTTTTCCAGCACTTCCCTGACTTTCTGCCCTAGCCATGCCAAGGCACAAGGCTGTCTTTATTCCTGGTGCTTAGCTCATTTCCTTCCTAATTTGGTAACACAGGATAAATGATAAACTTCTCTCCCTCATAAATTACCCATCATAAAAGCCAATAAGAAATGTTACATTTTGTGCTTTTTGCTGCCATGCATCAATCTAGTTTACTGAAGCCAAACAGAAAGCCAAGAAAGTGCTTAAAGCTCCCTCCCTAATTTTTTCCCATAATATGTTACCATGTTCTTTCGAAACCTAGTACCTGCACTGTGATATGGAGAATAGCGTATACTTTTTGAGGCCAAAGTCAAGAAATGTCATTCTGAAGACTGGATTGGTATAATTTTCTTTTTCTACTATTCTCCAGGTGATATTGATCACACTTAGTAACCATGACATGCATTCATTAAAAAACAACAAACGAAAGGAATAAAGGGAAAGCAGGAAGCAGTATTTTGTTAAACCCTTATGTATTTATTTTCTCTTAGAGCTTTCTTAATAGTAATTCATTTTCATTGAATGATACAAATATGGATAATTCTTTCAGTTAATGGGTTGTATGTATAAGAAGAGAATAAAGATCCCCTCTGAAACTTTGATCAGTCTGGTTACTCGGGTAGAAATTCAGTGTATTGGATTTCAGAACCTCTTGTCCTTGTTGAATACATGACCTAGTTCAGCTAAAACTAAGAGAAAAATTGTGTGAACCAAAAATCCATGAATGTCTTCAGCTTTTAGCTACCCATCAGTCTCTGTGACTCTGTTAATACAGTGTGAATCTAACACAAATGCAAAACAGTATCAGGGTGAGTCTGCAGACCAATATCATAGCAGTAATCTCTCCCTGGCATGGAGACCCTTGAACAAGAGGAGACAGTCATCTTGAAGCCCATGAGTGCAGCATGGAGTCAGGGAGGAACTGGTATGCCTAATGTTTCACACAAACACCTCACACCAACTAAGGAACTGAGCTTTGAACCTTGAACTTTTCCCATGCCACCTCCATCAGGAAAAAAGTGCTTATTTCATTCTGCAAAGACATTTTCCACAATCTTGCATAAGGAGAGAAAATGCAAAAGTCTTTATAAAAGTAAATCCAGCAATATGTAGACCTTTGCTGGTTATCGGCTCCTAATATGACTCTCTTAGGAGAATTGCCTTCTCTGTCCTTCCTTCTTAAAAACTAGGCTTCTATGAGTAAGCTGCTAAGATTTTGTGGGTTTTCTTCAGCAAATCTTCAACTCATTAATGAATAAAGGTCATGTAAACCCTCATTTTAAACTAAAATAACATAGCTCTTCACTTTCTAATATAGCAATTAATGAATATATCTGTCTAAAAATAAATTCTATTAGGACTGAGATATTTTATCCAAGTGAAAGCTCTCCTTTTAGGTTCAAAAACGATATGGCAATAGTACAGAAACTTGGGGTCATTACAGTGGGCAAGTTCTATGATAGTGAAGAAATACCAGTACCAAAAATCAGGTATTAACAAAATGTTAGTTGTACTTATTGTAATCAGACCAATGATGCTTAATGTGGAACCAGCTTGCATGATTTAATTACAAAACTTTGTTAAGGATATGCTGCTGGGGATATGACTGTATATCATCAAGATAAAGGCCTGACTGCTGTACACTGCAATTTGTTTGACAGTTTTTTACTCATATGCAGATGGTAAAGTCTGACTAATGTAGGACTTGATAGTACTGTAGTATTAACAGTCATTCAAAAAACAAAGCATAGAAGAAAAACCTAACCCCGCAAAACTTCATGCAGATTTAGAAAAAAAATCAAAACTTTGGGTGTATCAACAAGTTAGGAAGACTGGAAATAAAGCAAAATGAAGAGGATTAGAGAGAAAATAAGGGAATTTATTCAGTTACATTATTGATTTGGGAACTACAAGCAAAAAAATTTTGAGTCACACCTTATCCTTCTAAGGAATGCTGGAAATAGCACAGGACAGTAAGTACTTACTGCACTGATCATGTGAAAATGAAGCACTTTCTTCAGAACTGCAGTTACACCTTTGTCAGTTACTGGATGTATCAAAAGCCTACATTAACTTAAGATAACCTTGTATAGATGAGGAGAAAAAACAAAACATCAGATATTTGATTTTCCCTGAAAGTGGAAGGTGACTAATGACCTCATGATTCCTATTTTAGAGTTTAGGAGATGGCATTCTAATAGGTTCATTTCTATCCACCTTTGCCAACAAGGTTACCATCCAAAGTGACAAATTAGGAAAAAGTGTGGTGCATAGAGATGCTCTTTGTAAGGTTCCTGTATAAAACAGCTCAGTTGCTGAAAAGTCCATATATACCATTCCAGCATGAACTATTAAAACTGTATCAAAGTTCAGTAGTCATAAGACCTGAGGCCAAAGATGTCTTAAGTGATAGCTGTTGTTCCTTTGGTAGAGATGGCTTGTCTCGTGACTGTGACACCTGCACGTCATTTGAAACCCTGGCCTCCTTCAGGACCGTCAGTAAATAAAGACCAGTAAATAAGCTGGGACATTATAACTTTTGCACAATCTATAAGTGGCAATAGCATGGGCTTGTCACTGCCTTTACTACTGATGCCTCTTTGAGGATTTAGCCTGCTATGAGAATCACTGTCCAAGTAAGATTTGTGCAAAAACATTCCATCCTATCAAATGCTGTGGGGGGAAAAAATGGATGTCTGTATTTTTGTGGCATTTTGTCTGTAGCCAGGGAAGGGTGGAGGCTTCTTACTTGCCATATAAAGTCACATCAGCAGGATCATTTCCAAAACAAGTTATCCCTTTCCAAAAATAACTGCTCATTTCCAATAAAGCAAAATAATCAGCGTTGATCCTATGGGGAAAAAAATTTATTTAAAAAAAAAAGAAAAAGAGAGAAGTTCTTCATTTTTTAGAATGCGACTTAGGGTGTACAGATAAGACCTTGTAGATTAAAGTGAAATAACTGTTCATTGTAATCTAACTTTAAGTTGCTGCATCCTGACAAGAGCTGCCACATTCACCAAGGTACCTTATCCGCAACAGCTGAATAAAGACTGGATATCTTGCTTTACAGAGTGTGGTAAAAGTTAATTGTTTGTTGTGACTTCCTAAGGGAAGATCTCCAAAACCTATGTCCTTTTGCACTACTTGAGAACAAATACACAGCAGGGTCAGCAAACTATACCACACCTTCTTGCTTCAGGAAGTATATGAAATAGCTCTCTGACACCTTAGCAAGAGCCAGGCCGGCCAAACCAAACTCACAGAACCAGGAGTTATGATTTTTCTGTAGGCAATGTGATCCATGTACTGTGGCCACAAGTAGAACTTTAACCTTGAAGGCAACCCTAATGAAATGGGAGCAGGAAAACTGGCCAGGCCCCACAGAAAGCAATTCTTGATCCTTCTCATATCTGGATTTATTTTCAAATTATTGTAGTGTCGATATCCAACTTTGAAAAAGAAGAACAGGGATTCAGTAAAGAAAATAGTAGCCACAGCAGATCCACTTAACAAGCCACACTATTTCTGATGAGGGATTTGCTTTGGCTTTGTGGAGTCTCCTGGAGATAGTTCTTCTGTAAAGGAGATTGCAGTGCTGTAAAGAATTTGAAAAGTCTAGCTAGTACATTTCCATATTCTGCAACTCTGCCAAGAGCAAGGGAGCTGTTTAAAATATGTTAACTTTACAATACTGTGAATTGAATAATTGAATAATGAATTCATGTCCAGTTAGCCATTAAAAAAAGCTATTGGCCATAAATTTATTTTTGTTGACTGAAAGAGGAAAGAAAATATGTCTTGTGGAATTTCTACAATTGTAAGTCTACAATTACTGAGTTTCAATTTTCTTACTACTTTCTATAACACAAAGGAGTTATATAACGTGTATGAATGTAATAAGATGTGTAGAAATAAAATTTCTCCTTAGTCATATTGAAAAGTATGATTAGCACTAAGTGATGGATGTTGTAATTCTTTATTTGTCATTGACATTCTAATTATCAAAGACCAAGTGAGAAAATTTTGTGGCTTGATTTCTCCTTAAAGAACTTATTTTAAGCATGGACTGTAAGAAAACAGGCTATGGCCTGCATGAAATAAAGTGTAAGTGGAGGTTTTCTCCTGCTGCTTGTACATGCAAATTTATTAGGAACATTTGTCTATGACCATATTCAATCGGGAAACCAGAGCTGTCTGCAAAGAAAATAATTTGTCACAGGAGGTCACAGACTTCAGGGAGAGAAAACTACTTGACCATAGGAGAAACATTATGTAGCCATAGGGTATGTCCCCTGAAGAAAAACAAAAACTAAACCTCAATATAAGCTAGTTTGTTGATTTTATTTTCGCCTTCAAATTTTCCTCATTACCTGAGATATTTGCAAGGAAAATATTTTTGTGTCCTGTCTGTACCAGTTCTGAATAACAAGACAGACATCTAAAATCTCCTACATTTATATTCTCAGAATGAAATTTTTGTGAAAATCAGTTCCAATTCTGTAATTACAAGCATAACTGCAGATCTTTACTACCATCAGCAGTCCTACTGAAATCTGTTACACTATCAATGTTTGATATCATTTGAGACAAGGTCACAGAGAATAGCTTTTATTAGATCACTTGACACTGCTAGAAAATTCTAACATGCTCTTTGATTGTTTAAGATATCTTTCTAGTTTCAGAAGGGAGATCATGTATCATTCCTGCATTACAGCTGTAACAACATTACTCCTTTGACTATATTTTGCTAAGTGACTGACAGCCTGAATCTTAATAAAAAAAAAATGCCTGAAAGTCTGCACCACCACTACAGATTTAGTATCATGAACACTTCTTTTATTTAAGCACTATTTGTTTAAATAGCTTTGGAATTCACACCTGTGCCCTATTTCCCCATTATCCCTTCATGTGAAGAGCTATAAATATGCATGTATCACATAGTGAACCTGAGTTAGTAAATAACAGAGATGAAAAACAACCTGAATGAAAAACATTGTCATATTTTTAAATTATCTGTGATTCCCAACCCAGAACATCTACCACCACAACTGAGTAGGTAACATGCCAATATGAATAAGTGGAAAGGAGCAAAGGTTGAGATTGTTTAAATTGACACTTATTATATGAATGGCTCATGACATTTTACTCTGGAATCTAACTACGTCTTAGAGAAGCCCCCTCCCAACTGCTTAGCAGCATCTGCCATCATGCTTTGAAATACAAAAATAAATCTCATCCAGATGAAACTACAATGAGATTCTTGATTGTCCCATATGGAATTTTTATTTATTTTTTTTAAATCAAAATTAATAGCTCTGACCCTTATAATGGCTGTACTGGAATTTTTAAGAGTTGATGAAACTGTGACTCAGGGATGGAGTTGATGCATGTACGTGTGGGGAGATGCAGGTAGTAAGAAATGTACAGCTTCATATGATACTCTACCTATTGCACATATTGCAGAACCTGAGAAGACCATGATGGGAAATGGCTACTGTACAACCCACCTTCATCCAAGTGCAGCTGAATCTGGTTTCCAATGTGAAAAACAAATACTTTCCATGTATGGTGCCTCTTAACACCCTTCAGGGGCATTTGTTCACAGCTGACTCAGAGGATTACAATCTGTTGAATCATCATCATCTTTCATAAACAAGTAAGTAATCTGTGAAAAGCTTCCATATGACTAAGTAGCATCTTGATTTTTCTATAAAGATGTCAGACATTGTAAAGTATGATATAGCTGTGGAATTATTTGATGAAATAAGAAATTATGGGTTTCATATTACAATATAATCATTCATTAAGAACAGCTTTTTTTTCTGAAGAGAACAGCGGAAAGAAACAAAAGTATCTGTCATATAGACAAAGAATCATTTTATAAACAGTCAGAAGTAACAGTAGCAAAATACCCTGTGTGCATGTGCTCACAGAGCCCTCAAGGAGAGTGAAATATATGTCAGTACTATAAGTTGTTTCTGAATAAGGGACAATCCTTTGGTGGTATAAATCAGTGCAGCTTTGCTGATTTTTTGAACTGCACTGAATTAAGCTACACTGAATATCCCACCTTCTGACAGTTTCTCTGGAGTTATTCCTGGCACTGAAATGTATCTCTAAAGTTCAGATGAAGACACATTCTGTGCTCTTATGTCAAGAGCTACCTCTATATAGAGTATTATGGATAAAGTGACATCTAATAGACAATAATACTTTCTAGGAATGACTTCCCCTTTACTCAGCTAGAGGTATAAGTTGTTTTCTGAGAGTTTAGTTTTAACTGATTGTCCTGATTTAAACTGAGAGCAACTTCAAATTTGCCAAGCTATTAGATACCACAGAATTATTTATTGTATTTTCACAAGATATTATTAAATCTTCCCTAGTCAGTCAGTTATTTGTGTTCCAGATTTTTTTCTACCTTAGCTCAGTGGCATTTTTAATTTTTTAATTTGTAGATTTTAAAAGGAAGAAAGCCAAATAAAAGTCTCAGTCCCAGACTCCATAGAACCCTTTGGAGACTTTTCACATACACATTTCTGTGTAACATCTATGAATTTGTCTTTCTATTACTCTCTGTCTTCAGTCATTTAGAATAGTCATTCAGGAGTTTCAGACTACTGATTAAAAATCATGCTGCTACTTTTCTTAGCGTCCCCATAACATGTAGATGAGTTCAAGTATAATCCTTGAGAAAAGCAGGGGAGTTGTGAGCCCTCAATTCATACTAAATGCCCTTTTTCAAGTAGAGGTACCAGATGTTGCTTGGCTTAGCAAAGCACTTTCAATAGCTGTGTGTTCCTCGTCATCACATGCACCCTTTCAAAAATTAGAGGATCGTCAATATCACTGATATTTTAAATACCTGCTGTCTAATCGTTAACCACCAAATCAAAGTTTCCTTTGAACAGAAAACTGTGCTGTCAGTCTTTTGCAAGGCAATATGCATTTGAATGTTCTAACAACTGATGCTTTTATGTTTGAAAGAGAAAAAATGAAAAAGAGAGTCTGTGGAGTAAGATATCCATATAAAATATAACTATATGAATGAAATGCAGTGAATCCAAAGCTGTATTCAATATGCAATGCAGTAACAAGCAATCAATTTGCCATGTCTACAAAATGCTGCTTAATTGAAGAATTAAGCCCTCCACAACTCCCAAAATTTAGCTGCTTTCTTCTCACCTGTTATAACAGGTTAACCATCTATTCACATACAACCACATTTCAAATTATTAGACTTATAAGGTAATATTTGGCACAAATAATTACTTTCAAAGTATCACCACAGAAAGGTCAACATTCAAGGAAAAACAGGTAACATCTTCTCTTGCAAAATATGTACAAAATCTGGCTAAAAATTAGTCTTGGCCCATGGGCCTTAAGCTAAAATCCATATTTAGATTTATATACATAGTTTTCAGGGATAAACATAGCAAAGAAGAAAAAAATGCACAGCATTATCTGTTGCACAAAACCTAAATATATTAATGAGGTTTGACTTAGTTTATGCTCAATTTTATTAACTGACAGTAACAAAAATAAGAACAAATAAAATCACATAATATTTTGTGAGCTTCCTATTTCCCGTGCAATTCTATTCCTATAATTTTATTGTTTATTGTAATAAAATGCCAGATACTTGACACCAAACTGCTCTGGGATATTGAACAAAGGAGTATTTCAGATTATCCTGTGCACTCATATTAGTCTAAAGTTAAGATACTAATGAATGGGCAAAGTAGAACCTATTATTGGTGGGGAAAATAAACAACTAAAACCATGCAGAATAGCATGGTTGCATCTCCTGCTGTAGTAGAGCTGTCACTAGTTGCTCTCTTGTGAAAACTTGTGATGGATCTCTCCAATTTGCTGTCGGAAGAGAATAATCTGTGTACTTGCCTTGTTAATCTACCTTTCTGCTCCTCAAATGGTATTCTCCTCCTAATTCATCACCCAGGTCATTGTACAGTGCCCTAGAATAAAAATAAGATCTACAATAGGCTGTGAATATTATGCCCATCTCTAGTTAATTTATTTACTTGTCCAAAGGGGTAAAAAGCCAGCATTAGATTAATTTCATGCCAAATTTTCCTCTAAAATGATGCAAGTTTGTCCGTCTATGGCAGTTTGGTCTGGGCTGAATGCCAGGTGCTCACCAAGGTTGCTCTATCACTCCCCTCCTCAGCTGGGCATGGCAGAGAATATATAAGGCAAGGGTCATGGGTTGAAATAAAGGCAGGGAGAGATCACTCACTAGGGACCATCACAGGCAAAACAAATTTGACTTGGGAACATTAATTTAATCTACTACAAATCAAAACCACAGTACGATAGTGAGAAATAAAACAAATCATAAAAACACCTTTGCCCCTCACCCCTCCCTCATTCCTGAGGGAGGGGTGGATTTGTGCTGAAAGCAGTGTTGGTAATATAGGGACACTTCTGTCACTTCTGAGCAGCACTTATACAGCATCAAGGCCTTTGAGGGGGTTGGAGAAGGGGGTGGGGGTGGTGTTGGAGTGATGGTGTTTGTCTTCCCAAGTCACCTTTATGTGTGGTGGACCCCAGCTTCCCTGGGGATGACTGAACACCCACCTGCCCATGGAAAATGGTGAACTAATTCCTCGTTCTGCTTTGCTTGTGTGTGTGGCTTTTGCTTTATCTATGAAAATCTACCTCAATCCACAAGTTTTCACACTTTTACCTTTCTGATTCTCTCCTCCATCCCACTGGGAGGAAGTGAGTGAGCATGTGGAGCTTAGGTGCTGGCTGAGGTTAAACCATGACAGTAAATAACAGAGAGCTGTCTGGTTAATTTAATGCAGGACATAAGCACAGAAAATTGTGTGTTTTTATGGTGAGCAGTCTGGGTCATAAAGTTGATTAACAGTACAAAACTTTTTGTTTTTTTCAGAAATTCTGTAATCTCTGTGGTTTTGATATGCTCAAAAATGCTTCTAGTTTTATTAAGTGATAGCTCTTATCTGTGCTTTAAGGAGAAAACTATAAAAGTGTGTCAGAGAAGTCTACAGTCCTTCCTAATAATATCTTTAAAACAAAAAAGTACTTACAAAGTCTGATTTAAACCACCAACAGATCAAGAAAATTCAGGGATGTAGTTTACCCTCTGGTCTTGTGGTTACCTCTACTTAATTTTGTCACCTCTGATCACTCAGTGTAGCACAAACCTCATGTGGTGAGCTGAGTCATTGACTGAGACTAACGGATGGCCATTGTATCCATTAATAATTAGTGCATTTAAAATAACAATCCGTAAGTCTTAGGGACATATTTGTAATAAGATGTGACTGTTAATAGGCTGTTTTCTGGTGAAAGACAGAAGAGTGATTTGCTCTTAGAATAATTTAAATACTGCTCTGTTCTTCTACACAACTTTCACCATGATTGTATCTTATGGGTGAACCTAATCAGACAGGTGCTCATAATATATGGTCTATTAACAAAAAAACCCATGAAGAATTTTTTTGTTTGTTTTTTGGTGTGTGTGTGTGTGTCTGCAAGATAAAATTTTGACAAACTTTCAAACCATGCACCAACCCATCTGAAATTGGTGAAATAGCAGACACAAATCTGGCTAAAATACAAATAGTTGAGGATTTAAAAATAATAATTATTTGGGGGATTTTTGTCAGTGATCCTTTTAGGAAATCTGTGAATGTTTTTTCATATTTTTCAAAAATTTATGTTAATTTTAGACAGAACAGAATTTTTGTAAACCTTGCTGATTTCTTGTAAGCTTGCCTAAAATATTGTTAAAAAATTACGTATTCAGATTGGAGTTTCCAGACCAATTTGCCATGCAGCCTGTTTCTGAAGCTACACTGGCTTTTTACAACAAAGTTAGTCCTTCTCTTAGAACAAATATTTCATTTGTATCCTTACCAAGAGCCTTGATTGCGTGGCCTAATAATATCAGCAATATCAGAATTGGCCTGAAGTACTGGATCTACAAGTTGCTAATTCCTGTCCTTTTTAATCAGTCTTCTTATTGAATTATCATTTTGGTTTTGTTCAGACCAGCCAAATAGCACTTGTTAGTCTTTCCCTCTTCATTTATTCCAGCCTCTTCAAAACAGAGTTAAGAATGGGTTTTCATACAGCAAATGGCTTTTACAGATACATTTGCAATACAAAATCTATACTTAAAAGCTGAGACTCTAGGCACATAATATTCAGAGAATTTTAAAATTACTGGCATGGTACTGATTTGTAGATTAGTACTTTTGAGCAGCTCAAACACCATCTTTGTGGTTCAATACAACATTTAAATTGCCTGTTTGCAGAAGATAAACACTAGCTATTAAAATAAAATATTGTTTATAATTCTTAGATATGTCTTTTGGAAGTTTGCTGTCCAATAGCATTCATTTAACAAAGAGAAAATAATGCTTGCATGTGTTCTGCTGTTTTGCTGTTCTGTGATTAAAAATCAGGGGGTTGTTCTTTCATAATTGTTAAGCACCTTCAAGTATGTCTCAGACTATGTTCTTGAAAAGTTTTAAATGGCAACTTACCACTTCAAAATAAAAATGTAATTAGACCAAACCATGTTTCTGAACAATTGAATAAAATACTGTTCCTTGGAAAAAGATTTAAAACAAAATTAAATTAAACATGGTAATGAAGCTGATTGTCATTGTTAGCTTTGCTTCTTCTTTGGGATTTAATTTGTATGAGCTTGAGGATAAATGTCTGTGTGCATTTCAGATTTCCTCCCTTTAGCATGTGTTTGTCCATGCTTTCAAGTTTGCATTCACTCTCAGATGCTGGTACAACCATACTCATTGCATGTGTCAGCATGTGTCACTAACACTACTAAAAGGTGAGAACACAAAGTTGTAGACAATCTCTTTATCTTTCTTCCCCCATTAAATCCTTTCCCATTTCAGAATTAACAGCTGACAAACCCATTGTATATACCCATATATCTGACAAGCACATTATCACCTCCCAGAAAATAATATGTTTTGGAATCTTTCTTCCCTCAACAGCTTTTACATATCTGAATATAGTTATTATCTCCAAAACAGTGTTCACCTCAACCACTCCCAAAAAAACCCCACAATACTTGATGGGGAATTTTCACCCAAATAGACTTCTTTTGTGATAAGAAAGGTGGCCACTAAAATCTTAAGACACTTGCTTTGCATCTTACCAGTGAAAATTCAATTAATGTATTTTTCCAAATCCTTGGAGATTAGTTTCAAAGTAGCCTGAGATGGAGTTCATATTTTTCCACAATCCATTGCTTTCTCTATCTATGCTGCTGAAGTTGCATTTGTCTGCCCAGTAATGTCTGGGAGAATTTTAACTGAGGTTTAGGTTTAGAGGTTTCTTGTACCATTAGTGGATATGAGGGGAAGGTTTTCTCATCACAGGGTAGATTTCTATAATAAAGTATCATGTGAATATCTCTCTTTCTTTTCAAATATCAATAATTATGGGCCACACCTGACCAGGTGGGGTAAGTGTTCTGGGAAGCAAGCTGGCTGGATTTAGCAGCAGAGCTTTAATTTAGATTTGGTGGGGGAAAGGAGTGTACTTCTCAGTGACAGAGAAGAGCCAGAAAATGCCAAGAGTTTAGCAAGCAGCAGGGAAATGCCTACAGATCATCCCAAAGCCATTAAGGAGGACTCCTCCCAAAAGATGAAGAGGTTGATAGGCTGGATGAAGTGCCTCTACGCAAATGCATGCAGTATGGGAATCCATCAAGAGGAAAGGGAAACCATGGTGCAATTAGAAAACTGTGATTTAATTGTTGTCATGAAAACATGGTGGGAAGAATCACACGACTGAAAAACTGCAATTGAAGGCTACAATTTTTTGGAAGAAGTAGGCTGAGAAGGAGGGCCAATGGTATTGCTAAGGTGGGGACAGATTGTGAAGAGCCACATCTGAGTAACAGCCTTGAACAGATTCAGGATTTATGGGTAAAAATCAAGGACAAAACCAACAAAGGACAAGTTGTAGTTGGGGATTCTATAAGCACATAGGTCAGAAATTAAGAAGGACACGTTGTAGTTAGGGATTCTATAAGCACATAAGTCAGAAATTAAGAGTATACGCCTGCAGTAAATGAGAAGGGAGAACTTGTGACAGCAGATATGGAGAAGGCTGAGGTACTCAATGAGTTCTTTGCCTCAGTCTGCACTAGTAGACAGACTTCCCACTTTTCTCAAATTTCTGAACCTTTAGGTGGGAGCTCTGGCAGCAAAGTCCCCCCGACTGTAAGTGAAGAGCAAGTTCTAGACCACTTGATTAAACTGAATAACCACATTATGGGGTCTGACAAGATGCATCCCAGGATTCTGAGGGAGTTGCCTGATGTTGTTGCCAGGAACATCTCCATTACATTTGCAAAGTCATCATAGTCAGGTCCTATGTGTCCTATGTGACCAGAAAAAGGGAAACATTGTTCCTATTTTTAAAAGGGTAGAAAGGAAGACCCAGAGAGCTACAGTCTGGTAGAGCCTCACATATTTGCTTCAGAATATCATGGAAGAAATGTTAAGGCCCATACAAAACAAGGAGGTGATCCGAGATAGTCAGTGCTACTTTACCAGGGAAAATCATGTCTGACCAATCTGGCAGCCTTCTAGGATAGAGTGACAGAAACAGTCAACAAGGAAAAATTGACCAAGGTCCTCTACCTAGACTTCTGTAAGGCCTTCAACATGGCAGCCTTATATCTAAAACAGAGTCATAGATTTGAAGAGTGGACTATTTGGTAGATAAGGAATTGGTCAGAAGGACCCAGTCAGAGAGATTTTGTCAATGGCTCTGTGTCCAGGTGGAGACCGATGACGAGTGTTTTCCCTCAGGACTCTGACTTGGGACCAGTACTCTTTAGTATCTGCATTAATGACATAGATGGAGGAATTGAGTGCTCCCAACAACAAATTTGAAGATGATACAAAGATGATTGATGCAGTTGACACAACACAAGGATAGGATGCCATCCAAAGGGACCTGGACAAAAAAGACCTGGACAAACTTGCGAAGTGGACCCATGAAAAATTAATGAGATAGATATGTTAAATACAAAATCCCACAATATCTAAATAAAAGAAAGTACAAATAAGAAAAATGTGTGTGAACGCTCTGTGGCGATTAGAAAAAAATGCGTGTATGACTACCTGGATGAGGAAGATGTTCATAAGAATATATATTTTGAGTTTCCTTGGCCTATTAATTTCTTTAGTTCTCAAATCCACATTCATGATAGTTCTGAAATAATACTTGAAACACTAGGCTTGGCTGGCATGTTTCCAAAATACACTGCTTAGAATTATAAAGTTTTTGGACCACACTGTGCAGCATTGTCATGAAATGAAC
This sequence comes from Pardalotus punctatus, assembly GCA_013400915.1. Taxonomy (NCBI): domain Eukaryota; kingdom Metazoa; phylum Chordata; class Aves; order Passeriformes; family Pardalotidae; genus Pardalotus; species Pardalotus punctatus. Next base: position 323,764 of record VZTX01051094.1, on the reverse strand, counting down.
AGAAACACATCTGCAGTTACTCAGAGTCACTTGATGGTTTAAGCATTTTTTTCATTAAAAAACAAACTAAAAAAACATTAATGATTACAATATACCTTTCCAATCTGCAACGAGGAGAAAAGCAAAGGATTCAAAGATAATTACCCTATAAAAGCAATATTAAAATTATCCTGTCACATTCCCATCTTTTTGTCATTGCATTAACTGACTATTAGGACCTTTACAGGATCTGCTTTTAGAATCCAGTTAACATCGAACATAGCTTCTAAAAGAGACATTTTGCAGTTGTCTTTGTGGGCAATAAATAATTAAAACAAAATATTAAAAAACCCCAAATGAAAACAAACCCACAACACAAAAAATATTGTTTTCTCAGGAGGAACACAAGGAATTTCTCAGCTTTTTGCATTTCCCTGTCACACTGTTTGCCCCTTTTGTCTTCAGTCACCTGTCTGCTCTGTCCATGCCCTTCTTTTGTAGTATTCAGACACTCCTTCTTCCAAAATTACTTTCCTTCTGTAATACCTTCCAATTACATATCTACTTTTGTCAATGTCTCTCTTGGGCCCTCCTTGCCTAGCACGGAATCTTGCAGCATTTAGATGCCTTGTGCTCCAACACACTATTCTTTTTAGATTAAGGTGCTTATTTGATATCCTCAAAAATTATCACAGTCCAACAGGTCAGTCCTCAGTTCTGACAAGATTCTCTCTTCTCTCTAGGGGAATTGCAAGAAGTAAGTAAGCAATCAAACTGCCCTCATGGCCAAACCTTCTTGACCCTTACAATCTTTCATGCTATTTGCTGCTTGCTTATTTACTTTTGCTGACTTGGGCATCAAACTCTCCAACTCACAGTACCAGGCTGGGACAATGCTCGCTCTGCTTGTCATGGCCCGCTCTGTGGAACGGGGCTGGCGTGTCTCTCTTTTGGGCACTATTTACTGAGGTAGACCAGCCTGCTACAGCCCTAGCTATGAGACAATAGCCCCAAAGATGACTGGCTTAATTGGGCAGTCCACCAAGGTACAGGTCTCTCACCTGGGTGGCAATATCATACCTAGATTTAGAGGTGAATAATTGAATCGTGGTGTATCAATTATATCTGATACTTTCCTAGCAAGAATGTATATATGAATACATATATTCATGTAGGACATTCAGCAGCTCTGACACAGTATATGATTGACTTGTTTAATGGATCCTTGGTCAAACATCTGTACTAAACGTCTTTTACTTTGAATAGTAAAACCCCAATCAAACATCTACAGTATTTTCCTAGATTTTATAAATACATATTGAAAAGCTCTGCTTAAAACAGTAAAAATGTCTCTCCATGAAAGTACACTAATTATTATGGGCAATATTAGGAAAGGGTTTGCCACCAGGTTGAAATGAGCAATTGATTGATGCTGGAATATGTTGAATTGTTCTAAAAGCATCATTAGAGAAAGCTCACTCTCATAGCTATTAGTGTTATTTTTAAATGTACTAAATATAGACCTGAAGTCAAATGAAAATATATCCAAAGGCTTGTGATCGTTCATGCAAGTCTGAAAGGTATTTGGGAATTCTTGGTCAGGACATCCTAAATATCATTGCCAGGGGACTTTAGAATCATATTACAGATATAATGTTGCTTCAGGAAACACTTGAGTGACATTTAGCATTTGATGTTTCACTGGACTCCTCTAAAAAAATTAGAGAAAAAACAGTTTTAGATTTTGAGTCAAAGTTAATCACACCCAGGCTGATAGAACACAAAGCAGAGAATATTATCCCAATGGCCTACAGGTGAAGTACATTTCTGTAAGACAACTTTTTGCACATCTTCTGAAGTGTGTGTATTGCAAAGGTTACAGTTTTCTTCCTGCTTGCTAAAGATTTATTTTTGAGGTGTCCATGAACAGTTTGGGTTTACCCCAGAGAGAAATGTGATAATTTAGAAATATAAAGTATATATATCTCTACTAGAAGTGGCATAATTTCAAAGTGAAGCTTAAGGAAATCAAGGCTTTTCTGCTGAAGGGGAAAAAAAAAAAAATGGCAAAGCAGAGGGAAAAAAAACAAACTAAAAAACTATAAAACAAACCAACACTGATATGCTTTTTAATATTTTTTTCATATTTCCAGTCCTTTTGAGTAAATGTAAAGAGAAATGGCTGGTTTGCTTAAAACTACGTGTCATGCAGATCAAAGTTAAGGCTGGTTTTACAGCTTCACTACCTAAGAAGAGATGCAAGCTGCAAACATGAATACAGAAATTAAGATCTGTAGAAGATCTCTTAAGACAAGACTGTCCATAGTGGCTTGATCATTGAGACAAGAAGAGTTTGAGTTCCTCTAATTTGTGTGGTTCATGTATTAGACATGTGTGGTTCATATATTAGACAGTGCATTCCAGTCTTGGAACACATATCCCACTTGTAAGATGTGTATCCTGGTCACATCCGTCATGAATATTGAGAAGCATTCTATTATTACTCTGTACATCTATTGTTTACCATGAGAGGCAACTTGGATGGAGAGGAAAGGAGGTAGGAAGGTAGCTATGTTGGAGTTTTTAGGAGTTGAAGGAAGGTGAGAGACACCTAGCAGAGTCACTTAGTTACACTGAAAGGCTTAATATCTGCAAGATTACTGAAAAAAATCCCATATTCACTAATACTTGCTCAGCTACATTTAGTAAATCTGCTCTGGCAAGTACTCACAATCCTTTTTTGTTTGCTTTCTGTGAATATTCAGGAGACTAATGTTTGATGAAAGAGATAGTGTTCCAAACTCTTTTGCAAATATGTATTTATGAGAGAAGTATTTACATGGGATGTTAAAAGCTGAGATTTTTCACATAACAATAAAGTTAACCCTTATGCTTCTTAATCCTGCAGAAAATTGAAGGAACCGTTCCACATTCTGTTTAGCTGTACTTTCCTTAGTACATCATGTTAATAATCCTAAAAACAATAACTTCCACAAGACTATTTGCAATGGCAAAATTATATTGAAACACATACGTTTTAGGAAGGGACAACCTATTATCTAGAGTCAGGATTGTGATAATTTATCTTTGTTAATATATTTAGAACTCAATTTATTTACCCAGATATAGGTATCTAGTAATGTGATAACCTGCACTGTTGTATTTTCAATGATTTTATGAATAACTAATCATATATGTTTCATTTGGGATTTTGAATTTTATGATTACATGATGTGTGATATTCATAACTGAAATTATTGGCTTTTAATATTTGTTGACAATATAATCCTGTTAACAATAATTTTATTGAGGAAATTGAGATAGTGGCAGTGAATAAAATAGGATCTTATAAATCTAAAATTAAATCTATTTTTCATAGGAAAACATTTAAAATAAATTTAATATATATTAATTTATAAAAATATTTTATTACAATATTACATGCAAAAATTATACTAAAGTATCAAATTCAAAATTTATATAGGCTACAAAAATATCTTTTCAAAATTCCTAATCCAAAGGATTATGGATGACCAACTAGACGGATACCTATCTGTCCAGTAGGAATTGGAAAGGGATACAGTAATAGCTGTGAATGATTGACTAAATTTGATTTAGCAGGACATGTTCATATGTGTATGTGCATCCAGTATACAGAAAATCCCGCATCTCAATGGCCCTTGTACAGACCAATATGATCCAAGTTATACCCCATTTTAATAAACTAAGGTATTAAAGCAGGTTAGAAAAGTGTTAGGAATCAATGACTGGTAAAAAACCTTCAAGTATATCCCCCATTCTCAAACAATCCCTATCCACACCACCTCAAAAATACCAGTTTTTAGAAAATATGTACTCCAGTAAACTAGAAGGGAAAGGACTTGTGTTTAAAATCTGTGCCAAGGAGAATGATATTCCACAGCCTTTCCTTTCTATGAGCATTATCCACATATAGCTGTAATTCCAATTGCTGTAAATTGCAAGTCTTCTGTACCAGTAATTTAAGGACTATACACCTGACATTCAGCAATTCCATTGGGGAATAGTAAGTGAAGTAATTTCATTGTTTAGAAATTCCAGAAAATCACAAGTAAAATACAATCTAGCATTACTGACATTTTTATTCACTAGAGGTTATCAACTTTTTTTTTTTGACAGACAGAAATATCAAGAAATTGACAACATTGTCTGAAATTTGAGGAAACATATATAAAGAAGGGACAAAAATCTGACACATAGATATTACCATCTGACTGATATTCTTAGACACTCAGCTTTGGATTGTCACCACCCCCGTCCCTCCCAAATGGTCAAGGTTGGAAGGGACCTCTGGAGGTCTCCCAGCCCAAGCCCTCTGCTCAAACAGGACCATTTATAGCAGGTTTCTCAGGACCAGGTGGCTTTTTGTCCATTCTTTCTCTCCAAGGATGGAGACTCCACAACTGTCCTGAGTAACCTATGCTGACGCTCTTCACCCTCATGCTGATGAAGTGTTTTCTGATGTTCAGAGGAAAGATCCTGTATTTTAGTTTGTGGCCACTGTCTCTGGTCCTGTCACTGAGCCATGCTGAATAGAATCCAGCTCTGTCTTTGCCCTCTCTCTTCAGGTTTTGGTAAAAATTCTTAAGATCTCCCCAAGCATTCTCTTCTCTGGGCTAAACAGGCTCTTTCTGTACAAAACCAAAAAAGATTTTTATTTCATGTTTCAGTCCCAATCATTCTTAAAGATGCTTCTATAAATGTGCTAGTCCAATTTTAATTAATAACTGGGACATCGTATAATAAAATTTGCATTGCTCATTTCAACATTGAGATTTTAAATAAGCATAAATTATGATGTTACCACTGAGAAGAATTCATTTTATAAAGGTAATAAACCAAAACTATGTCTTTCACCTTCAAGTGGAAAATAACAAAAAAATAAAATAAAAACTGCAAGTCATGCATATAACCAATCACTAAAATACTGAGAGAAGAGGAGAAAAGTTGTGCATATTATGACACAGATCAAGGCAATACTTTTTATTAAAAAAAGTGATCAGAATGGAGGAATGCACATCCTGGGTTAAATTTTAAAATGGTCTCCTGAGGCAGAGAGCAGAGAAATCAAACAATATAGAAAGAGAAGGTTTGATATGTATTGAAAAACTCTTTAAGGATTCTGAAAAGGGGCGCTTTCAAAACAAAAAAAACCAAAAACCACAAAAGAACAGCAGCAAAAAAAAAAACAAAACCAAACAAACAAAAAAACCCAAAACAAAAATGGAGAGAAAGAAAGATAGGGGTACAGAAGGGAAAAGTCACACTTTCTTTCCTAATAGAGGCTCCATCTTAGGACAGTCTATGAAAAGCAACAGTGAACCATATTCAACACTGCAATAAAAGCTCTTTTTAATGTAGTCAAATTGATTAATAGGTAAGACACACAACTGGAATCAAGACATACTGTCTCCATTCCTGTTTTTCAGACATTCAGTGCATGTTTTGACCATAAGAATTCTGCAAGTGCATCAGTAATATTTCAACTAGTACTAGTATTTTTGCATTTTTGCACTGTATTTTTGCAGTATGTGTTATTAATTTTACAAATTAAGATGAACTGTAAATCCGAGACAGGCTCTTCACAGCACTCAATGTCAGGAGGATGAGAGACAACACACACAAACTGGGGAAAAAACAGGTTTTGACTGGATATGAAGAAAATGTTATGCCCCACAAAGGCTATCAGGCACTAGAATACGTTGACAAGAGAAGCTGTCGGTCCCCAGATTTTGATGCTTTCAAGACAAAGCAGGATAAAGCCCTGAACAATCTACTCTGATGTTATATCTAACTCCACCACTTTCAGGAGGTAATGACACCAAAGACTTCCCAAACTTCTTTCTAACCTGAATTATGTTCTAACCCCATGCTTACACCTAAAATAGAGGTATAATTTTATGTCTAAGCAGTTTGAGCTAACTAAAAGTCTTATGATTGCATTAGTGCAGTGCTGAGCTAAATCTAACACACTCTTTCTCTCAAAAAGATTTATAAAGTTGGACTTGCTGTCATACCAATGCTGCAAGATTGGGTTTAGTCATTTTTCCATATATGAAAATCAGGCTTATGCTTCTTAGAATATCATCTCTAGACAAACCCTTTATGCCTCCATTTTGTGCCCATAATACAGAGTATTTTATAAGCGCATTGTGAGGATACAGTCTTTATTATATATGAGAAGTTAAATTTGTGTAGTTATGAAAAGCCTATAATCATAAATTAAATTAAACAAATCACATTTAAATTTTACCAAGTAATTACAAGCCTTATCTGAGAAAAAGCAGGAAACTTCATTTAGTTCAGCAGGATAAGCCTAGTCAGGAATATGGTAAGCTAAACATGACTTCACTTTGATTTTGGAAGAAAGTAGCTTGAAACAAAATCATTACTATCCTAGCTAGCATAAAGCATCAGAGAAGAGTCTGGTAATTTAAATGTGCCAAAAAAAAACCACAACAGAGATTAGCTTTAAACTGAGCTGCATTTCTCTTTTACTTGTGGAGTCACCTTTTTATGGTCCTTGGCATATTATAGTGGGGAAAGTTCAGGGGCATGGTAGGATGAAAAGGATGTTCTTGGGACCTTTTTTCCCTTCTGAATTAAGTGTCATTCAGAATGGTTTCTTTTTTATTTGAGATTTCTCTTAGAAAAGCTATCTATGAGCAAGTGAGAGGAGTCCATCTGACAGCCCAAACCAACTGGCATCCCGTGAGGGAAGCCTCAGATGCATGCCCTCTGAAAGGAATATTATCAGGCTCAGAGAGTGTGCTCCATTCCCAGTGGTGGGATTTGCACTCTACATGACATGCACGTGTGAGAGTTTTCCATGCTGCTGTCTTGGGGCCAACCTAAAAAGAGACTGTTTAGCCAGGCTGATGGCAAGAGCTGAGTATTCCTATGTGTACAAAATATTCCAGACTGCCCAGCTTTCAATGTCCTTCCATATTTCTCTTCCTCTAAGGAACAGAGGTGTGAAGACCATCTCTTTAATTTCAGCCATCCTGAAGCTAAGCTCGTTAGGAAAGAAGGAGCTGCCCTCTGAAAGTGCTTTTATTTCCAGTGATAATACCTAGAGCTTTGACATCTACCTTACAGCTGGGAAAAAGAAAGTGAACTGAATCTCACACAAAGTACCTGCCCATAATTGTGTAGAAATATTGTGGCAAACCTGGGAACTGAGTGTAGATCACCTAGGTTCTTACCTAATACTTCAGTCACAATACTATATTTTGTTGACTACATGTAATTCAGGGGGAAAAAAAAAATTAAAAAATACAGGCTCTTTCTACTACCATTATCCTGTATTTTGGATGGGATAGGCCAGTCTTTCCAAAAAATGCGAGCTGGTTAGTTGGTGTCTGGTGAATTCTCAGATCATTATTCCTACAGAAATAAAATCATAATATAAATTTTTAAAAATCTGTAAGAACATAAGATCTATCTAAAATGTGTATGGGAAAGAAGCACTACAGATCAGTGTCTTAGTCTCTGCACAAAACATATTGATCTATAGATTCCTTTTTCATAATAGCTACCTTATTTATAACTTGAGTTTTCTTTCTGCTACAGTGATTCTTATAATAAGCTCCCCTAGTGATTTTTGAAACATGGGAAAAAATCTAACTGCATTTTGTCCAGCTGTTCAGAAAAAATTAACAATGCCAGTGCTGAATTTAGTTAATATAGTAGCTAAGACTGAACTGCATGCCCAGAAATCATATGTATGTAAGACGTTTGTGCCTCTGATCTTATGTCACCTTAGGGGGAAAGAAGAGATAAACAAAGGTGGCATCCTGTGGTATTGAATCAACTGTCTTTACCAAGGTCTATTCGCAGTTATTTATTTATATTTATATTTTATTTTCCCTGCTCATTATAGTGGTTTTTTGTTAAGCTCTATAGCTGCAGGGGATATGCAGACATGTGACCATGAAGTTCTGTAGCTAAGAAACTGTGTATTTGAGATATAAGTAGAGATATTGCACTAAGGGACTTCATTTATCCTGCTCAGATATTCTGTGCAATCTTCAGCAGCTAATGCTTTACCAGTTACTGCAAAACCAATGAAACTGGAAGTAAAAAAAAAGTGTTATTTAGGCACATAGACTGTCACCCACAGGAAAAATTAATTCATCCTCAGAGTGAACTTGCAATATGCTGGTGAAATTAAAGCTACTCTTGCCAGGAAGAGACCAAATAAGCACTGCTTCAGTCCTAGTTGAAACACCTGCTCCAAGAGAAATATTAAGAATTGGAGAGAAAGACAAGGAGGGAAGGTTAACTTAGGCAGCCACTGGAGAAAGGACAGCCTATATACCCCATTAAACAGATCCACTTCCAGTCAAGGGTTAATAATTCAGTCTCCAAACACATCAAGTCCAAGCAGTGCAGTGCAGTTCAGGGCCACAGGCAGCAGTGGGTGATTCCAATGTCTGCAAACCCAGGGAGCAGGGAACCAGCCCACCATGAAGTCTTTACACTCAGGACTCTTGGGCTTCCCTGCGTCATTCTAGGTCCTCTGACCTATTTGCTACAAAGAATTTACAAGGTGTGGGAAATTCCCCAGAATCTTGCACATGCTTTAAAAATGAAAGCAGTATTTCACTGAACTTCGCCACTATAGTTTTATCACTCATGAGTTCCCCTTCTAATCTTCTTGTCATCAAGCAGTCCCACCCATTCCCTAGCTGGCTGATTTTGATGTATTTTAATAACCTTTCATTATCAGTTTGAGCATCCTTCGCAAGATGCTCTTCAAATTATTTTTTAGCTCTTTTAATTTCCTGCTTCTATTTGACCTGTTATGTATTATGGATTTTTCTGTTCTCCTCAGCTGAAAAAGCTTTCCAATTTTTAAATGCCAGCATCTTCTGTATGAAAGTCTCTTTAACTTTTTTATTGATCATTGCAGGGGTTTTAGCTGGACAGTTTTTCTTTCTGTTTTTTTTTTGTTTTTTTTTTTTTTTTTTCCCGCTTAGTTTTACCTAGTTGTCCAATGGAGTATTTAAATTTGAGTTTTATTTGTTTTTGGATTTATCCTTTCAGATTTTTGCTTTTCTCTTTCTTACTAATTTTTTCATTTCTATGTGTTTCTCTTTCTTACAATGGCATATCTGCCTGCTACATTTGTTTAACATATTTGTTCCCACTAAAATGAAAAACCTACTTGAACTGTATCTGATATTATAGAGTGATATTCCTTGTAAAACCACTTGGACTAGACCTACTGCAAGGTCAAGACCAAAAGAGGGAAGAGGAGAGGAAAGGAGAGGAGAGAGGAGGGGAGGGCTTTCATGCACAGATCTTGTGAATGGTCTTATCTTCACAAATGTTGTGCTGTTTACCCAAAAAGCTCAATGACATAAAAGCAGTTAGGGAAAGGTTTAACTGAATCAGAATTATGGGGCATAAAGCAAGAGTGTTTTTTTTCCATTCTAACTAATCATTATTTTTTTACTTACACAGCTAAAGCCGTGGGTGTGCGGGGGGTGGAATAAGCCTCTGCATGTACCGAAAGTGTCTCTAAGGCGTCTGAGAGATCACTCCAGCCAGCACTGCTCTGGTGCTGTAAAGAAAGGCTTTTATCACACCCGTGCCGGTGTCAGGCACAGTTCTCACTCACCCACTGAGCCGGACAGCTCGGGCAGCCCCAGAGACAAAGAATTCAGAGGCCCTCTCTCCTGGAAGTTCCAGATGTTTGTTTCTGAAGGGGTCCAAGGCAGAAAGAGAGCAAGATGGCCTCGAGACCTCCCAGTTATAGGGACGATCTGGGGCCAGATAACAGGAGGCGGGGAGAAACTCCCTTAACCAACAGGGAGCAGGGAAGGGTAGGATTTAGGGTTAGGTTACAAAGATAGGGGATTACACAGTTTTGGGGAGAGACCATTGTGTTTTCCAGGGGGTGCTTAGATTAGGAGGTTTTCCACCAGTGAGGTCCTGCAGTGTTGGTATGACCCACTGCCACACACAGCTTCTATATCCAGTCAAGGGAAACAAAAGTACCATCTGACTTGGACAAGCTGTGCCATGTGTGATATATGGTCAGCCTTCAACATTCACAAGCAGTACAGATGTGTACAAATTTTTATGCTCATGTATGAATGCTTATGAATAACTAGGAAAGATATAAAGACAGAATTAAATTCAGAATGGTGATTATTTCTAGTTAATTCTGGTGTTAGTCTATTCTTGACTCCATAGTAGCATATTCAGTAGTCTGTCAGAGCACATTGTACTGTTCCTATTGCTTTCTTTTTATAGTGAAAAAATAAGAATAGCCTGACACATAACAGGATTTAGGATATATTATTTCCCTAATATATAAATTTCTGATATATATGTAGGTGATTTGTAGTCATGTGTGATGTTCAATTCTAATTGTAAGTATTAAAATATTAGTTTTGCTAGTATTTAGTCTTTAGTTTACTACACAAAAGAGAAGTATAGTAGAGGGAAAATAACCTTTAAGAAACCAAAACAAGGCCTTTATTAAAGAAAGATTACATCAAAGGCAAAAATTTATTAAATATTAAATTAAAAACTGCTACCTTGAGGGAAGAGGGAAAAGGAAAAAAGCATGAAAGAAAATTATTTTTATGATATGACAGATTTCAGTAGGTATGTTCCCCAACTGCCTTTAAAATTCATATTGTTTCGGTACAATTGATTATTATAGAGAATTAGGATAAATATGCAATTTTCACAGTTTAAAGCTGGATATAATTCTACTTCTCGTAAAAATACAACTCTCAAGTATCTGTTACATTCTTTTGTTTTGATGGAAAATATCAGAAAGAAAATTCTTTGCATTTCTATATAATCATTATCTAACACAAACAAAAAAAAAGGCTTACAATTTTATTCACCTGCCCATATATTTGGTGTATTTTACAACTGTTTAAAAGCCCCTGCTTTTCAAGGGTCAATCATTGCAAGACTTACAAGAGGTGGTATAACCTCAATCTAAATGAAAGGAAAAGGCCACAGAGACACGTATGTGTAGCTTCCTCACTGACCAAAAACATAAAAAAAAGGTTGTGGTTCGGATAAGGTTGCGGTTGAGGCTGAAGAGATGCAACAGCAATACTGCAGTTTTGTCCCCTTTTACCATCTAATTTCAGATCTGACTTTCTCAGAGAAGAATTCCCAAAGCCGTTAGCTTGACCCGCCAAATTGATGTTGACTTTGGTGTTTCTAAAGGGCAGTGGAGGCTTTCAGGTGACACAGAAATCTCCTCTGTAATGTAGCCATTCAGAGAAGTTTGTCAGCTACCACAGTGATAAATAATACAGCATCACTTAAGGGAAATGTCACCTGAGTCCTACTGTTTGACTTTGCCAAAGAATAGAAGCATACAGATGGTGAGTAATGGTGATTTACCGTGCCGCAAATGAAGAGAAATCACTTCTCAAAATATGTTATCTCAAAAATTGGAATAGTATGAGATTACTGGGAGCCTATCATGTGAAGTCAGTGTGCCATCATATGGTAGAATATGAGCCAGTTCTGGACTGTGGCGGTGGATTATACCAACCCAGCAGGACCCCACTGCAGGAAAACCTCCTAAACTAAGCACCCCCTGGAAAACACAATGGTCTTTCCCCAGAACTGTGTAATCCCCTATCTTTGTAACCTAGCCCTAAATCCTACCCTTCCCTGCTCCCCGTTGGTTAAGGGGACTTTTCCCCGCCTCCTGTTATCTGGCCCCAGATCGTCCCTATAACTGAGGGCTCTCGGGGCCATCTTGCCCTCTTTCTACCTTGGACCCCTTCAGAATAAATGTCTGGAACTTCCAGGAGAGAGGGCCTCTGAGTTCTTTGTCTCTGGAGATGCCAGGGCTAATCCGGCCCAGTGGGTGAGTGAGAATTGTGCCTGACACCGGCACGGGTGTGAGGAAAGCCGTTCTGTACAGCACCAAGGGCAGTGCTGGCTGGAGCGATCTCTCTGAAAGCCATAGAGACATTCCCGGTAAAAGCAGAGGCATATTCCAAAACCCCTCCTCGCCCACGGCATTACTGGACCAAAAGCCAGGCTTCTGTAATGTGGCATGGTACAAAATTCCTGAAAGCCAACGGATATTAGTTTAGTAGACTTAACTATTCTTCCTCAAGAACTTCCAGAGTGCTCAGTTAAAACTTTGTCAGACTGAACTCACATCCATCTGCATCTTCCAAACAGATTTAACCTATGAAACTTTGTTAATGCTGTGGAAGTTAGCGGCAGAGCAAGGAATTGAATCCTGATTACCAAAAGCAGCAGGTATACTAGTGCTGGATCATCAGTCCCCCCACTATTGATATTCATTAATGCCATCACTGCTCACACTGCAATTTACTTTGCAATACTGATAGTTCCCTTGGTAAAATGGAAATCATGCAGGTGCTAAACAGTGGTAGAAGCATGCTTTTAAAATATTGTCAAATGTTGTAATTTAGACATAGAAGACTTACTGTTCCTGAATTTAACTCAGAACAATGCCAAACTGACAGCTAAGAATGTCCAGCATGGCTGGATTTTTTCCCTGTTGTGTTTTGACACCTTGTTTTTTCAGTTCTTTTGCTATCAGTGCTATTGCTTTACTTCTTGGCAAATTTGGATCTAACAACAACAGTTTCCATTGTGGTATAAAAGCTGCATTGACCCTTACCTCCTCTTCTTCAGCCCAAAAATATCAGTACCAAATCACTAAAAAAAATGTTAGTAACTTAATGGTTTATAAAAGTGTGGGTATTGATGATATTCTTACACATCCTAGTGCTTAAAGCTTTTAATGCTCTATTCCCCTGTGTTTCCAAAATTCTCCTTAAATTTTACTTATACTGGGGGATGTTTTTTTTTATATTAATGGCAGTTACTTTCCCTCAGGAAAAATAAATGCACTGGTCTATTTTCTCTGGACTTTATATTAGTTTAGAAGATTGGTTACTTCTATCTATCAGAAATGTGTCTTAACAGAAAGGAGTTTATCTTTCAGGAGAAATAGTAGGTTGGTAATCTGAGAAACTGTGTTCTTCTGCATATCCTTGCAGCAGACTTGGCATGTGCAGTAACTATAGAAGTGTCTTTACGTGGCTTTTGTATAACCTTCAGAGATTATTCCAGATGGGAGAGACCCTTTAGGAACTTCTGAAGAGTTCCCAAAGCTCATTCACTCAGTTTGAGACCAAGCAGCATGTCAGTTGCATGTGCCGTTATCCTTTGTCAAGGACAAAAATCAGTCCAGAAATTTAGCACTTCAAAGGTCTGACTGACTTTCAGATACCACTGATCTGGTCAAAGTGCTGAACAGTAACAGACTGCACATGATATTACCCATCTCTTGAGGTAGCTGGGGAAAAATTTAATGTGCAGTTAAGAAGAAAAAGCATATTTTCAAGTATCAATGGGACTGTCAATCTTATTTTCATAATATTACTATTAAAAAATAAATCAGAATCAGAGGTAAGGAAAATAGGGCTGTCTGTTAGCATTCATTTTGGCAAGGTATCTCCCAGTTTTTACTTTTGTGGTTAGTTAATTCAGTTTAATGACTAATAATACAAAGTCTTAAGTAAACAGGAAAAATAATTGTGCCTACAACAGACTAAAATAAGGTATACCCACTACAGTCTTCAGGGAAAGTTGGTGTCTTTCATAGCCTCTCTTGAAGATAGAATCAATTTTTCTTTTCTCTGCCTCTTTGCCAATTAGCCATTTTTGCACAACTCCCTTAAGTAATACGAAGCTATTTGGAATTGAGGTTTACTTCAGTCAGCAGCTCTGACTTACTGATCGAGTCAGCTTTCTTGTTTTTGTTGTGTTGAGCTCTTGTGTTTCAATTATTCCCTCATCATTTTACCTCCTGTCTTCCCCTCTGCCATACTTTTGATAAAGTAGAGAGTCTTGTGAGGCTAGAAAGCCACTGAATCATCCTGCACTGTAACGATGGATCTGGATATCTGCCACCAGGGCAAAGTGTTACTGGATTAAAATTGAGAGAGCTATATTTAAAAGAGAGGATAGTTTTAATTAAGAGACTGTACTTACACTAAAAGGTTTTATATATGTTTACAACTTTCTGGTATTCCTGCTGAAGGAGAGACAATTGTGAATCCCACCTTTTTCTTCATAAGCATATGACAGAAAAAAAACTGCTGCCCTAGATGTAGGAAACCAAAGAGAAAGAAGTGACTGAAATAGATGGGTTAGTCTGGTGGGCAGGGCATTAGCAAAGTTCAACATGATCCATAAATTCAGTGTAATAATTACCCCTCCATTCTGTACAGATGACAAATACACTGAATAAAATCAGGCTGTATGGTAATAGGGATCCAAAAAGTGGATTGAGCAAAAGCCAGACTTTATAATAATTGTGCCTCAGTCAGTATTTGAGGTATTTTAATGTTCCTCTTGCCTAAGTTTTCAACTTTCAATAGAATGTTTTTTAAAAGATGAACTACAGTGAGTGCTGACAAAACAAATTTGAGTTTGTTAGAAATCAGATTCTTCTGCCTTGAAATAGTTTCGGAAAGTAAAATACCACTACAGTAAATACTTTTTTTCAGGTTTTTTACTTGATTTGGGGGAAAAAAATAAAAAAGGTCTGGAAAGAACTACATCAAAGAGCTGAATTTTACATTTTAAATAAATAATACTAAAATGAAATATTCTCTTTTCTGTAATTTTTAAAATATGTGTGACAAAACAAGGGTTGACTGCAATAGTGAAGTTTTTGTGAAGCACATCTTTTGAATTGCTGGAGCATTTCCAAAGCTGTCTTATTTTACATAAAACATGAATTATTTTATTTTTCTTCCAAACTTGTCTACAGTTTTCACCTATTCAACAGCTGGTACATTTTCTGTTGGCCCAGATCTCCAAAGTTTCAGCATCTTGTAGGACCAAAAGTTGTGTTGCCATACAAATTCACTATCTTTGATAAATGTCTGTTTATTTTCATGATAGATGGGATTTGACAGCACCATCAGTTGCTTCAGAACCAGCCAGATATTGCCTGGTATGTTCTTGTCAGGACCTCTTTCCTACTAATTGATGTTATTTTTGAATCTCTTACCTCCTGTTTCAAACTATCTTCTCAGTTCCAAATCAATTGATTTATGGTACTTCACATCTATTTTCAGCCTCTATTTTTTCTCATGTAGTTTTGCTACAGGCCAGCCCTAAATATTTAGGACTTGGTAGACCTACTAGAGTCAAATACTAAAAAGCCATGCCTTTTTATATCTTGAGACTGGGTTAAAAATCAGGTCCATTAGGTGCAACACATTCTTTTTTCTACATCTGGTTCTGAGCTTTTAAAGATTGTTTTGCAAATTTATAGTTTTAATGAGAATTGGTTACTACTCCAATTTGAAAAGCTGACATTATCATTCTATTAAGTATACCTGTAAAAGACAACCAATATCAAGAAAATACATAATTAATTTGTAATGCCTGCTAAATTTTTTTTCTATGTGGGCAAATGAGAGCTGACTACAAGTGCAGTTGCATGGATGAAGCTCTTCATTTGTTCTTGCGTTGGAAAGGAGAGCAATTTGTTTTAAACAGAAAGCAAAGACTAGGACTGCCAAATATATGCCAAATACAAACCTTAAACAAATGATCGTACAATTACAAGTTTTTATCTAGGTTAAGAAATTCACATGCAATTAAGCCTTCTGTCTTCACAATCTGTCCTACAAATGTTCAAATCACCAAAAATTTTTTCTTCCTCATCCACCCAGTTAAGAAAGCACCTAATACTTGATTTTGACCATAGAATACTGTCAAAACTTGGCCATTAATTCCCTCCAAGAATCTTCTTTAGGCAGAAAAGCCTTAGTCCTACATATCTTCATTTATTGTTGCTCTTATTCCCCTGTGTCAAATGAGTTTATTCAAATCACAGCTTTGTTTTCCATTTTTTACTGAAGTGAAACCTGTATTTTAAGATCCGTTTATAAAAGATTCTATGAAAAGATAATGGTTAAAGCTGTGAAACTCATGCTTTACTGTCTCTATTCCTATCTCAACCTCCCTGACTATTTATTTTGAAATAAATGTTTGCATTCCACTTGTGTGACAGAAACACCTGAGTTACTAGCATTAAATTGCATGTGCATCTTGCACTATGGTGTCCGTAAATTTCTCACATTTCAGAGTATGGCTGACAAGGAAATCTGAAAGCCTCTCACAGTAACCCAAATCAAGGAAAGAGACTCCTAAAAAGGTGCTCAGTTCCTCAAGCCTATCAGTGTTTCATGGGCATTTGGAGGTTGCCCTCGATTAGCATGCTGTAACTTGGTCAGCTCTTAATTAATCAGGCAGTTGGACTAGGCTGTTGCTTTCAAATGTGGGTCCCTTCCAAATGAAAGCCTAGTCTAAGAGTGTGACCCTCTTCCAGAGGCAAAAATGGGCCTGGTTTCTTTGTTCCCTGCAGGATTCAGCACCTGCCTTTTCCTCCTTCTTTTATAAGTCTCCTCCATGTGCACTGGAAGTGCATTCAAGCTGCACATTCAATCCCTTCATGACACTGACTGTGGCTTTTCTAATATATGGAGATAAAGTTTTACTGTATTCAAATATAATTTTGCTCATGTTGTGATACACTTCAGGTTCTACAACACACAGACTCCCTCTGCTACTCCTTTGCTTCACTGTCTTTGTCTTCCCAAACCTTCCTTGATAAGAAATTTTTGAAAACATATTTTATTCCTTAGTTTTATCTTCTTTTCTTTAATTCTAATTCAATGTAATTATAATGGATTTTTCTTCTTAATCACTGTTTTCTCCTGGTATAAATGAAGAGAATGTCATTGATCTGTTGAAAACACCAGCTATGTGAAAAATGAGTGCTTAAGTCTTTACTTCCAAGTGTCATTTCTGGGGATTTTTAGTATGAAGGCAGTCTACACAAAAGAGGATTGTGGAGTTGATAAAATACATGACAATAGTTATATTTCAAAGCACTGCAGTTCACTAGACAATACTGAAGCCTCTTTAGAGACATGAATTTCTTGCTTAGAGTAGCTAAGCTGTGTTCTGTGTTTGATTTTACTGGATCATGTTATAGTACCATATATACAACCCTGGTACAGATGTTCAACTGGGTTAAATCAGCATAATATTATTGACTCAAGTGAGCTCATTCAAATCTCAGGTTTGTTTTGCACTTTTTACTAAAAAGAAACTCATGAGTATTTTAAGAACCTGTTTATAAAAGATGCTATAAAGAGGTAATGGTTACAGCTGTGAAACTGGTGCTTTTTAGAGAGATACATCATAATTTTTAAAACCTGCTACTTTTGTTTGTACTTTCCAAGGTACTATGCATTTTTCTCCCTCTGTGCAGTACATTTACTTCTTCATGGAAGTGAAGAAGCAGGCTTCATGGAAATCTTTAGGCAGGAAACTACAGATGAAACTGTGACTGGCACTGCATTCAAATCAGCTGCAAGCAGAGTTCAGGCAGCTTGTGAGGGAAAGCAATAGTCCCTGCAGCCCATTGCCTCTCCTGCCTGCTGGTCGGTCCTCTTCCCACTTTGTACCAGCCTTTGATCAACTGGAGGACTGTCAGATGTCATCTATCCCCTCTTTCCATACACTCACACGTTCTGCCTTCTTCTTTACATAGTGAGCAAACTTAGTTGTGTCAGGTTTCCAATACATCTTTGGTTAAAATGAGGGTATGTTTGAGGTGGAAAGATTAATTTAAATATACCACTGACACTTTTCCAACTGTTTCCCCCTTTTCCCCACAATGAGCTTTCTGAGTTTTTTGCAAAGTTGAGATCATCCCATAATCCTGCCAATCATTTGTGTACCTACCTCACAGTGGTCTCATCTGTCTCACCTTCCACCAGGCTGTAGGAGTTATAAGGTCTTGAACATCAAAAACTGTATTATAATCAAGATTGAACATAGCAGTGTTGCTAGATTGATAATCTTAAAGGTCTTTTCCAACATTAATAATTCTATGATTCTATGATTCTGTAACATATGGCATCTGTTTCCCTTTTGTCTGTGAAATGAGGCAGAGAGATTATTACCAGCAATCCTTGGCTGGCTCCACAGCAACCCAGCTAACACTGTTTAAGACCCACATATTAACCCTTTATCTTCTTAGTTTCTACAGGGTCCTAAAAAATTATTACAGACAACACCACCATCCCAGCATATCTCTCTCTGAATTTTACTCTTCCTCTGTCACAATTAAGAGACTCCACAATATCTTAATTTTCTTAAATCAAAAGCATTTCCAGGCCTTGCATTCTATATCTCTGTCTTATATCTTTGTCTTTTCTCAACTGGTTTTGGATGTATTTCCAAGCATCTATGCTAATTTTTCATATTTGTCTTAACCATCTCCTCTTGCATCTAAAACTTTTTGTAGCTTTGTTTTTACTTCAGGTATTCCCAATTCTCCCTTTGCATTTTCCAGTCCCAAAACATCCTGATACATGTTGTTAGTAAGGTTACAGTTTTGTCATTTCTGGATTTTTTTGAAAAACATATAAGACCTTTGTTCTTTCTAGACTTTACACTCTCCTGAACTCTGTCAATCATTTATTTATCCAAATAAACAATGTCTAATATCTAAAATGAGCCAGCATTTTTCAGTAAAAATCATGGAAGACAATGATAACATTCACCATAATATATCACCATTCAGCTGGTATGCTGTTTAGGTCTCTGGTGGAATTTCTCCTAGGAACAAGGTCTGACAAATCAATTTTCTTATTTAGACTTGTAAGGTATCTGAAGTTACACAATGTTTAGCCATAATCAAAAAAACTGCAGTATCTAGTTCTCCACAAAAATCCCAAAATAAATAATAAAAATATCAGTGCTGAGGGTGAAAAGAAGGACATATTCAACCCTCATGCATACCCCTGAGTGGTAAAAACACATAAACATTCTGAAATGACAAAAATTAAAAGTACTTTTAGTGGCTAAGCCACTATCCATCCTGTTTGAGAAGTTGTGTCAGTCTGGTGAAGTTCTAAATGACTGGAAAAAAGGGAAACATAGACCCCATTTTTTAAAAAGGGGAAAAAAGAAAGGTGTCAAAGAGGAACTACAGACCAGCTAGTCTCACCTTGGTGCCCTGCCAGACCATGGAGCAGATCCGCCTAGAAACTGTGTGAAAGCATATGGAAAATAAGGGTGTGATTGATGACAACCAACATGGCTTCACTAAAGGCAAATCATGCCTGCTGAGAAATTTGGTGACCTGTGACTGCATTACAGAAGTGGTTGATGAGGGAAGACTGACTGATGTGATTATCTGGACTTGTGCAAAGCATTTGACACTGTCCCACACGACACTCTTGTCTCCAAACCAGAGAAGCATGGTTGTGATGGATGGACCTCTGAGAGGATAAGGAAGCGGTTGGACCATTTCAGCAAAAGGGTTGCCCTAAATAGCTCTTTGTCCAAGTGGACACCAGTGATGAGTGGTGTTCCTCAGGGGTCCATGCTGGAACCAGTGCTGTTTAACATCTTTGTCAGAGACATGGACATGGGATTGAGTGCATCCTCAGCAAGTTTGACCATTACACCAAACTATGGGGTATGGTCAACCCACTGGAGGGAAGGGATGCTATCCAGAGGGACCTTGAAGGGTTGAGAGTTGGGTCCATGCGAACCTCATGAAATTCAACAGGCCAGGTGCAAGGTCCTGCGCTTTGGTCAGGGTAATCCCCACAGATACAGGCTGAGAGGAGAATGGACTGAGAGCAGCTCTGGGGAGAAGGACTTGGGAGTGTTGGTTGACAAAAAGCTCAGTGTGAGCTGCAATGTGTACTTGCAGCCCGGAAAGCCAACCATGTCCCAGGCTGCATCTGAAGCAGTGTGGCAAGCAGGACGAGGGAGGGGACTTTCCCCCTCTACTATGCTTTCATGAGACCCTACCTGGACTACCTCATCCAACTCTGGAGCCTACAAGATAAGAACAACATGGATCTGTTGGAATGAATCCAGAGCAGATACACAAATATGATCACAGGACCAGAGTACTTGTCCTATGAAGACAGGCTGAAATATCTGAGGTGGTTCAGCTCAGAGAAGAGAAAGCTCCAGGGACATCTTACAAGAACCTTCCAGTACATAAAAGGGTACCAGGAAACCAGAGAGGGAGTTTTTTCAAGGGCACATAGTGATAGGACAAAGAGTAATTGATTTAAACTGAAAGAAGGTGGGTTTCGATTAGATATTAGGAAGACATCCTTTACCATGGGGGTGGTAAGGCACTGGAACAGGTTGGCCAGAGAAGTTGTGAATTCCCCATCACTGGAAGTAGTCAAGGCCAGGTTGGATGAAAGGGGTGAT
Source organism: Pardalotus punctatus (assembly GCA_013400915.1). Taxonomy (NCBI): domain Eukaryota; kingdom Metazoa; phylum Chordata; class Aves; order Passeriformes; family Pardalotidae; genus Pardalotus; species Pardalotus punctatus. The sequence continues at coordinate 303,436 of VZTX01051094.1, read as the reverse complement.
GAGGTGGTGGGCAGAATGCTTGCGCTTGCAGATTACTCCTACAGGTGAGGGTGAAGGAGCACCTAGCTCTCTTGGAAGGAAACTTGAAGCACTGTCATTTTATTGCTGAAACAGGAAGAGTAGTGTCTGTTCTCAGAGTCCCACAGAACAAAATTTAAGAAGAATGTTAAGTGTATTTTGAAAAAATAAGACCAAACTAAATAACTAGGCACAAAGACAGAGACATTCTGAAGCTGTCATATTTCCCAGCTGGGATGATTGATCCAAATCTGAGTGACTATGTTCTTCTGAAGCACATGGAATGAATGGAGGCTAAATATGGTTGTGAAATACAGACTTTGGACAATGACTTCTGCTTTGTTACTTTGGCACAGGGTATTTGATCCTTGTTTTACTCACACTGTTCACACAGGCTGCCATGTTGACCCTACTCCTTCATTATGGTGGAATAACAGAGATCACATTTAAGAGGCTATTAGAAGAATACTGACCAAATTATCTTTATGGTATCATTCCTGTAATATTTATAAAAACAGTGGAATTGGATACTTGGCCTTACTTATTCAAGCATTGTCAGTCCCTGTCTTTATAGCATTCATATCTCCCATGCAGTAAAGGTGTAATAGACTATGATAATAAAGGCACAAAAATAATTGCACAGATAATTGGTATTCCAGGTATATTTCTTTTCTGGTGTTAAAGAAAGAAGAATACAAGTACTTTCTCTGCTCAAAAATACTTCCCATTTAAATAGTCAAACTACATGGATGTACTGTGTTCTGAAAATTGCATAAATTTTACTGAAGTACCTAACCAACAATAAAAGGCATGGTTCATAAATCACTTTTTTCCCCCCAAATTCTAGTATTCCATTTTCATGCTATATTCTCTTGAAAGCAATATCAAGTCATAAACCATGAAGCAGAGCAGCTGAGCAGCAATAAGTATTGCAAGTGGAATGTCAAAAAACTGCTGAATTAAAGTGGAAAGAGGCCAAAGTAGAAAAACACTCTCTCTCCTTTCTGTAGACCAATCACGGTCCAATAGTATTGAGTCTAAAATCTTCCCTAACACACTGCAGTTCCTTCTACTTTGTATTGCTCTTCTCTTTTTGACAGTCCATCCATTCAAGAAACTGCCCCTGAACTCTGCAATAGCAACTTAGATAAAATAGGGCTTGATCATAATTCTAGTATCAGAGCTCTCTCTAGTGGTGACTGTGCTACCTCATTATCTATTATTCATCCTAACAAAATACAAGGCAGCGTGAGTACATCTCAAATGGGACACCACTAAATTCCTCATGTTTTTGACACCCAGAGAGATTTAAGGCTGATGGATGTGTGTTAGGACAAGCATACAGAAGCATGAAGAGAAGGGAGATGGATTCCTAGTTGAGTTGGGATGTTGGATTTTGGGCAGATGAGGTACGAATACAATTATCATGCCACCACCAGCTGCTTAAACTAACCACAGAGTGGGACAGACAAGAACTAGTGAGGAGCTCACCATCTCAGCTCTCTGCTCTGCTGAAGATTGCTGTTTTCAGCAGCAGCACCGACAGAAGAGAAGGAATGGGTTTATCTGGCTTAGGGTAAAGGCTGGCCAGTTATTTTTAATTGTTACATTGATACTTTTGCTCTACAGAATCTCACTTTGCATTGAAAAGACTGAAGGGTCAGCCAGATTTTCTTCTGCTGACTGTGCTTTGTTGGCTGTGACAGGAGGAGAGGAGCGGCTTGAGAGTTTTTAACATAAACTTTGTCATAATTTTGGTCAAGGTTAATTGGTCAATCAGAATCCCAAGAAAAGTAACTAAAGCTGTATAGTTTCTAGTTTCTCTTTCTTCAATATTTCCAAATGACAAGAAGCTCCTTTGAAGGAAAAGAGAGGCCTGGAAAGAATGCTAGATTGTGTAGTGCTGCTCTGGAGCACCATAAGAATGGTTGTTAGAGGCACAGAAATACAGTGGACTGCACAAGAGCCTAGGGAACTAGTTCTTTTGTACAAAAGGGTATCAAACTTACCAGAAGTGATTTAGTCTTTAGGAGAATGAGGTGGTTATAAGAAGGCTGAGAGATCTCTAAATATCAGGGAGTGGACATATACTCTTAGATTTTAAAAACCAAAATAAAAATAAAAATAAAAAAACTCCACATAGATCTCCTACTACAAAATAACACAACCATTTGACCTAAAATTAAAAACTATATTTTCAATTTATTAGAGGATTCATTTATCAGAAAGCCTGGTAATTCTGCAAAAATAATCCCAGTATGACCTTATAGCAAGAAAGACCAAGAGCATCTTGGACTCCTTCAAGAAGAGTTCTGCTGGCAGGTGAGGGAGGAGATTCTTCACCTCTATTTAGCACTGGTGACACCACACCTGGGGTACTGCAACTATTTCTGGGCTTCTCAGTGCAACAAAGAGATGGTTGTACTGGAGAGAGTCCTGCAAAAGGCCACTAAGACACCTGAGGACTTGGAGCATCTCTCCTATAAAGAAATGCTGAGAGAGTTGGATCATTCAAGCTGGAGAAAAGAAGGCTCAGGGGGATTTTATCAATGTATATAAATACTTAAGGAAAGGATGTATGGAGGTCAGAAATAGGCAATGACAAAACTATACAATCAATTTTCTGGTAGCTTTTCAAGGGGACTGGTTTTGGGTTTAATATACTGTCTCATGCATGTATTTCTGCAGAATATTACAGACTTTAGACTCCTCAAATGACAGCTTTGCTGCATGTAATTCATGCTGTATGCTTTCATGTCACAAAGACCTTAATTGGTAGGAGCTAAGTCTCCTCCCTTCTTTCCAGTATGCCAGGCAGAGTCTTCTTGGTTTCTGTGAGGAGTTTATGAGGCTAGGCAGTATGGCTGGTAGGGAAGAGGGTGGATTTCGGCCTTCATATCATTGTTATGAATATTCTTCTGGGCAGGTCCTCTGTTTGGAAATATCCATGAATATTCTTGGGTACAGAATATGCAGTAAGGGACAGAGTAAATAATTTCCCTCAAAAGATCTAAAGCATTTATAAAACAATTTTCATTGTCAAATTCCAGTCTCTGTGCAACAACACCAAGTATTTTATTGCAAATTCTGCTCTCCTGGCTTATATTTATGGCCACTGAACAGGCTTTTAATGGTGGATTTAAAAGACATACTGCCATCAGCAGAAAAGTTATAAAGATCTTCTTTCCATCTATTTTTTCAGATCAATTTGGGGTGGTCACTTAGAAATAAATTGAGTCTCCAAATAAATTTTATTTATTCCTTTTCAAAGATCCCTTTTCACTCCTCTTAAGCAGTGGCACCAACTGTTTTAATCTAGTCATTTTAAATCATTTGATTCATACTGGTAGTCGAAAATCCCTAGAAATTTAACAGCACTTGGATCTTAATTACCAAGAAAGCCATTGTGTGAATTAGATTGGAATATAGTATGCTTTTATATAGCCCTTTTCCCACATAAGGCACAGTGGCAGTGAGACATTTATGATGAACTGAACAATGTCTGATAATAAAGCTGCATCACTCCACTAATTTGAAAGGTCCTAAGAGTGATACACTTTTTGTCAAGGTAGGTTTATAGTAGGATTCTTCAGTCTGGAAGGTAGAGAATTGTCAGGCAATATTTCATTTTGCAAGTCTCTTTACTCACATTTCTCATGCTTGGCAAGGTAAGAAGTGACATGCTGAATCAAAGTTCTGCTATCTACATCTGACTGTACATCCAGACTGACATTACAGCCTTAAAGATTCACAGAGTTATTATAGTTATTAAGCATGTTTTCTTCTATCTGACAGGGAAATCAAATATATGTATTGGAGGATTTCACTTGCCATTGTACAAGAGTTATACAAAAAACCTGCTGTTTAGTCAAAGTTATCCTCCATATGCAAAAATAATGAAGAAATTCTAAGTAAATGTTTATACATTTATTTCATGACATATAAATATTCTTCCTTTTTTTAGAATAGTCACCATAACTTAAAGGAAAAAAACAGTGGAGGCATCAAAGTTTACATAAGTTTCAGTGAATTTTTTGTTTTGATAGAATAGCAAAAATAGTTGACTATACAATATATCTACATTTTTTTGTTTAACCTGCAAATTATTCTGTCTTTGTGTGTTTCCATCAAAGAAGTTTTCTGTAGGCAAAGAATACATTAATACATAGCATGTTAAACTGCTATACCAATTTACTCTGAAAATTAGCAATGTCTTTCATTTTCCTTGTACAGAGCAATCTTTTGCGTATGATACAAAGTTACTCTACTCTTTAATTCCAGACAGACAGCCAAAACTCTACAAGTGAGCTGAATACTTTTAATGGTATTTTAAGACTTGTCTATGATTGTTCATAATTTTGGACTGTGTTTTATACAGGCCATTTCTCACTTTCAAGTTGGAAACACATTGATCATAAACCATGCTTTGGTACCTCATAAACCATGCTTTGATGTGATATCACCAACAGAGGCAAACCTCAGATATGTAATACTCCATAGTAAGTGTGTTTGGATAGGAAAGCCAACACACTACGCTTCCAAAAGAGCTTACTTTGAAATAGTTCCTACTTTAATTACATATAATTAGAAGCAAGGAGATCCAGCCTTTCTAGTGTTATCTACTGCATTTTACGTATCCAGGCTGTATAGATGCAGCTGTAGAGACTCAAAGGCAGAGAGAGAAGTTGAAGAGGAATTATCTGCTGTGCTTAATGTAGGGCACAAGCCAAAAATGTTGAACCACCAAGAACTTACTTTGTATACAATGAGGAAAATAAGCTTTGCTATTGAAACCAGTTTTGAACTTTGATGGAACCATCTGTTTCCAGTTCCTTCTCCTTCAGTATCATTGTATGTATTATAACAGGACTTGAAGATGTAAAAAAAAAAAAAAAAAAGCCTTATTATTCAGGATCCACTGCAAAACACTATGTTCCACAAGAGATTTGGCAGAAAAGATGACTAGGAATAGAATAGCTCAGGTAGGTGGCAAGACTTTCCAAATCTCAGACTTGAGCAGAAGAGGGAGAACTCTCCTTTTACAGTTCTACATCCTAAGAACAGGCCTTTTTTTCCCCTACATGACTTTAGTATGGTTGTCTTGCATAGTATATAATACAAAAATGAGAGAGGAAAAAAGGATTGTGTTTTCCTCAATACACAAAAATCAAAAGGAAAATCCTTATTCATTTAACTGAAGCTGAGGTGTTTCCAAACTTTGTGGACTATTTTTCACTGTAAGACATAATTACAGTATAACTTAGCACAGAATTAGCACATCATTATGTAGTGCAAATTAATGGAGAATAAAGGTAAGACCTACACGGGTGTTATAATAAATTATCATTCTGTATATATATATTTATATACACATATAAAAATATGTATGGACTAATTGGAAGCCCTTTATGATTTACATCAGTGGAAGAGAGGGATAAATATTGTCTTAGAATTACAGTAGCAATTGTAATGCTCTTGCATACTTTCTTGGTTTCTGTATTCTTAATTTTGAAGAACTTCATCATTACTACCTTGGTTAATATTCCCCAAAATAATGCACATCAAAATAAATAGACATGCTTATATTTTATTATTATAAACAACCAATATTATAACCATCCAAGTATATTAAAACCAACAAAATCACAACAAAACAATGAAAAAAAGCCTAGTGAAAAATTTGACAAAATGTTCTAGTAAATGATAAATTACTATAAATTCCTTTAATTTCACATATTAATGTGTTGGTCATAATAAACATATTTGGTCTTTAAGACAACATAATATGAAATCTCATTGACATTTTCTGCAATTGATCTGTAATTCACTACAAGCATGGTAGCTGTCCTCACCAGTTTGGCCTGATGGTGAACAAGGGAGATAAATATACTCTGACCTTCATGAATTGATTGACATTATATAAGGAGGTCTAAAGGAAGAATAGCATCACTTAGAGACATACTATGCAGAAGTGGAAAAAAGGCAAAGTATATGGGTAGCAGAATAATGTCAATTTTTATAGGAATTTTAAGTCAATAAAGAGTGTGTTTCCCCTCCCCTCTCATCATGAGAAAATAATTTAAAAATTAGAAAAGGAAACACCTTTCTTGGTCTGAACTACAGTGTGACTGTAATCCATTAACGTGCTGGGCATTTGTCTAGGGAATAAAATTGAAGTTAAGAGGAAGAAATAAAAAATGTATTTTTTTTCATTTTTCATCATATTTATTACTTATTACTATTCTTTACACCAGCTTTTTATTTGGAAACAATTGGTCAGCCAACAAAGACTTTCTACCTCTAAAGACCTCTGCAGTTAGTAAACAACACTTTAACAGCATGATCTTGCATGAATCAAATACCTCACTTTCTCTGAACTCTTAATCCTTGAAGATGAATTTCCCACTCTTTCAGCTGGACTCTCATTTCTTCTGTGCTGAGATGGGATGTTTCTTCCCTCCTCCACTCTGCTCTGCTTTGCCAGTTGTTGTTTTTTGTCTCTATGTCCATTCTTACCTGCCGCGCATTTCTCAAATACTGCTCTGCCTCAGAAAGCTCTCTACCATATTTTGCCCCTTAGCTTTTTCTCTTTCTGTTTTCAGTTTTTGCAAGCACCCACTCTGTGCTGCACTTTGCCCAATCAACATTTCTTGAAGCTAGAGGAGACAATCACAAGCACATTTCTTTTGGCAGTTTAGGCATCTTGTAGTATCTTGTCTCTCATGCTACCCTTGATGAGTGCTGGCTTCCTTTCCCTTAATCAGTTCTCTCCATAAATTATTTCTCTCCTTAATCAGTTGTCTGATTACTATTCCCTACCAATCATTATTTTTCCCATCATCTGACATTGACAGTCAGCCCCACCTTGCTCATACTAGAAGCTTCAACTCAATTCTTTTGACACCCACATACTGCTGCTAAAATTGGTATCAACCTGAGCATCTCAACCAAAATTGCCAGTATGGATTTGGACAAGTGGTGGGAGTCTGCTGGATCACTTCCAGTAAGAACATTGACATCTGTACTCTTCTACTGAGACACTGACAGTTTTCAGAAATTCCGTGGAGAACTAAAGTAAAGAAAGCTTAAAACAAACAAAAAAGAGTTCATTTCTTTTGGCTGAACTGGCCCAGGACAATCATTTCAGCTGGGAGAGGCTTTGAAGAATTCTTCAGCTGGGCAACTTGCAACTGGTTAACTGTGTCCATTTTTCACTACTTCAATAAACAAGTCTGAGCCTGTAAGATCTAAATATGTTCTGCAACATTATTCAGTGGCAGAAAGAAAACCCCACGAATTTTACTGATATTACTATGAATACTAATAAAATACCAATTAGCTAAAGGTCTTTAAGATCTGGTAATGCTAGATCTTTGACATGATTCCACATGGCTTTTCTTAAATTCCCTTGAGCTGTATGTTTTCCTGTCTGGTATCCAGCTGGACACCAGGTTTTCAGGGACTAGATGCTTAGTATTTTAAGATGGAACCCTCTACAATGTCTCATTTTGTTCAAAAATCACTGCTTGTTTCTGAATATAGCCTCTATCTGCAGTTTAATTTCCTTTAAGAATGCTAGCACTATGTTTGCTCAGTTGTTTCAAGAGCACTGACAATATGGTAGTGGGTGGTGTCATGTTCCACTCCTAAGAGGAAGGGAGCACCCGAGATTCATAGGTACCTGTGATCAAGAAGGAAAAACAGAAGTCAGAAGGGTCTGAAAACATGAAGTCTTATTAAAAAAATTATACACACAACATGGAAATAAGTATAAGTTAGTCCCTTGACTTCTGGTAGTGGGAGAAATAAAAGACAAAAAAGAAAAGAAGGGAGAGAGAGGGGATAGACAGGAGAGGAAAGGAGATCACCTGTCCTGGGTCCAGCATCAATCCAGCCAACAGGGTCCAGGATCCTGGGAAGTGTGTCCAAGGCTTTGTTGGCATACCTTCTAATAGGCAGGTTTTCCCTGAAGCAGCTTCTCGCTTTCCATGCAAATGGGTTATCATGCACAGCCCATACTTCTAGAACTTTCTGGAAATGGATCAGAAGGCTTCAGCAGTCTTTGGTGTTCTCATCCCCCTCTCCTTCACCTCAATCCTGCTCTTACACAGTACTGTGTTGAGCTTATCTGCAGGAGCCAGAACAAGGACATTTGTCACAGAAAAGTGCTGCCCTACCTGTGCATGGCTCCTTCACCAGCCACAGCCTGTTTTTCCTTGCCTGTTTGCACAGCAGGTTCTTATACAACAATCCTTGGTTGGCTCCATGGGCATTGGTGTTGGAGACATACATATTAGCACTTTATTTTCTGGACTTCTACAGGTTAGAAGCTATAGTGGCAGACTGGGTTTCACTGGCAACCATTTCTCTCTTCTCTCAGAATTCCCTCCATTAAAATTTAAAAAGAAATTCTCTCAGTACAATAACAATCTCGAGCCATTTCTGAAAAATTGACAAATGATTTTTTTTGTTTGTTTGTTTTGGATAGTTGCCCATACTAGTGGTTGCTAGCACCAGAAAAGGAAAGTGCAACTATTTTTTCACTCTGAGTTTTCAATTATGGTGAAGGAATGATTTCTAAGCATTAAGCTGGAAATATATGGAGCTCAGAGGGCTAAGTAGAATCCAGGGATGGAGTGAATTCAAATATTTATACTCAGGTATTTGGGCTGCTTTTTTCCTTCCCCTCTCCGGAGTGCACATACTTATTATGCTTCTAAATCCATACTTGTGGATTCCAATAGAATAACCTGAGTTTACGGATAACAGTTCAATTCTACTGACAGATGCTCCTTTGTGGTGAAAACCTTTCAAATTCAGGCCAGATTTATTAGAGATCAAACTCTGGACTTGCAAAGTTTCAGTAGTATAGAAAGGTAAAACTGCCTCCTAAGGCTCTTCTATGGATTAAGAGCTAATGTTTACAAAGAAGTAAGAAAGGCTGAAAATATTAGTATTAACATAATACAGCAAATGAGCCACATTTTTTTTGTCATTAGTGGGAGCTGTGCATCAAGTACACTTCACATTGCATTGAACACTGTAGCTCATTTAGTTCACCTGTCATTAACAAAATAGGAGAGTAGATAAAGTGTAGCATTGCAGCATTGACATAATTTGTTATAATGGAGTACCTCAAAAGATGTGTAAAATATTTTTAAACAATTAGTCATCCTTCTTTATTCAAACAGAAACCATCTGATCAAAGAAAAAATGCAAACCAAGAACAAAAGCAGGCAGAGAGTGAGAAGGTAAAGATCACTCAACACGGATCACTGGTTCTTCAGATTATTTCCAGGTGTTTGGCACATCTCCAGGGGTGCTATTCAACTTTGTACAGGTTACAGGGGGAAATCCATTTCTGTTCCTAACAGAACAGTTTCACAGCATGATCTCCTAATATTAAAACAAAAAACAAAAAAAAGAAACTTCTTAAAATGGTTTGGTTGTTCATTTTGCAGATGAGATTTATTGAGTGTATTTTTTTTTATTATTCTTTGCAAAAAATAAAATGGAGACACAACACTGGAAAATTAAATCTGCAATTAATTGGGCAGGTGGGCAACTCTACTTTCTTATTAAACTCTGCTTTCTGATAGTATCATTTTATTGGGTTTGTGTGGCAAAGTTTTGCAGCACAAGGACTACACGAGTGTCTTCTATGAGAGGCTGCCAGGAGCTTCCTCCATATTCAACTAAGTCAATGCCAGCTGTCTCCAAGAAACACCCACCCCTGGCCAAGGATACGCCCATCAGCAATGGGAGTAGCACCTCTGGGATAATGTAATCAAGACTGGGGAAAAAAGGAAGAAGAGCAGCCAGAAAGGGGTGAGAGTATGTGAGAAAATCAGCCAGGCACATTTCAAGGTTGGTGAAGAAGTAGGGGAAGGAGGTTCTCCAGGAGCTGGAGCTGAGATTCCATGCAGCCCATGGTGAAGACCATGATGAGGTCCACAGAGGTCCATAGAGAAGCAGAGATGCACCTGCAGCCAATGGAGGGCCTCATGCTAGTACAGGTAGCTGTGCCCCAGCGGGAAGCCTGTGCTGGATCAGGTGCCTGGCAAGTACTGTGGATCAGTGAAGCAAGGTGGCCATGCTGGAGCACGATTGATGGCAGGACGTGTGACCATATGGGGGACCCACACTGAAACAGCCTGTTCCTAGAGGAGTGCAGCCCATGGGAGGCACCCTTCCTGGAGCAGTTTGGGAAAAAATGCAACCTGTGGGAAGAACTCACATTCATGTTTCCTGTGGGAAGGAGTCCATGCTGGATCAGGGGAGGAGTGGTGAGGAGTTCTCTCCTTTAGGAGGAAGGAGCTGCAGAGACAACATGTAATGGTCTGACCACAGACTCCATTCCCCATCCCTCTACACTTCTGTGGAGGAGGAGGGAGAGAAAATGTCTAGTGAATTTGAGACCAGGAAGAAAGGAAGGGTACAGGGAATGGGTTTTAAGATGTAGTTTTTATTTCCTATTACCCTACCCTGGTTTGATTGGCGATAAGTTAAATTAATTTTGCCCAGCTGAGTCTGTTTTGCCCATGACAGAACCTGGTGAGTAATCCTTCCCTGCCTTTATCTTGACCGACAAGACTTTTGTTGTATTTTCTCTCCTCTGCTCAGCTGGGGAGGAGAGTGATGGAGTGGCTTTGGTGGGCACCTGTCATCCAGCCAGAGTCAACCCACAACTATAATATTCTTAGATTTGTTGATCCCATTATTTTGTTTGCTTTTGTCTTGCTTTTGTCATTTATATATCATATTCCACCTGTCCTCATATTTTATAACTTGTTCTCTCTTATGAAATATATTTGTGAGATAAATTCTAAAATTAAAGCCTTAACTTGAAAATTTCTTCTTGCATTTTTTTTCTGCATTACTTAGCATATATGGCTCTATTCTATGACAGAGGATATGACATCCACATATGCAGTAACTTGAATTTAAAAAGCAACACATTGGCCATAGTAAAACAAAGAACAAGTAAATTTATGTACTTCACAAATCTGACTGCAACACAAGGAGTTAAAAGCCACAACAAATACAGAACAAATGAATGTACTTTTTAATCTTTACAGAATATTGTCAGGCAATGAGGGGTATTTTTGGACTTCACTTTGAGAATTCTTTCTTCATATTTAGTGTCTGATCTCTGAGGACCAACTTATAAAGCCTTGGAACGTACTAATAGAACTAGAATCTTGTTAGCTGAAGGACTTCTCTGGCCTTGTAGTCCATCACTGAAGTAAAAATAGCTAAAGTCCATTGGGGTTGAACTTCCCATGATGGATAGATAGCATAGGCTCTTTCAGCATTTGGAAGTTACTTCTCTTGTCCATTTCAGATAGCTGAAGTTTGGTGAGTGTGTTCGAAGGTGTTTTTTTGTAGTTGTTTTGTTTTGTTTTTTTCAGTTGGTTTGTAGCTGCAGGTGCCTGCTTAAGATAGCTATTAAGCATATTGCATTGTGTTGTTACACATTTTAAATCAGAGACAGGCTGTGGCAACAAAGGATGTTCTGGCTGTCACTAAAGTAAATGATCAAGAAGGCAAAGAGTAATATTATTCTGCATGGAAGCTATTTAAAACCTTTGTAATCCTGCAAAGAATTTTATCCTTATCCTTTATTTGTAACTTTTGTTATAAATTGAAGGCCAAATCTGCCTTATCCTTTCATACTGCAAGGAGAAATAAATTCAGAGTAATTTCAAGTAAATATTTCCAAAATAAAGGTCAGAGAAATACAAGAAAGTGGTGTTTTCCACTTTTCTGAAAGCAGCATCTTATATAATGGCTTTCTCAGTTGGAGAGTTATGAATTTGAGTCAGCTGGCAGGCGCATGAAGGTGGCCAAGGAATATTGGAATTTCTTTTCACAATACCTTTATGTGCAAGAGGGAAGATTTAACTACAGGTTGATTCCTACAACCCGGACATAGAAAAGACTTCTTACATAGCAAAGCACCCAAGTGCTTTTTAAAGCACAAGCTTAAATCCCGTTTTTTAAAAGACATTCTTAATACTCCAATGTACTTTAACTGTGAGCTTGATATTTAGCTCATATAACTAGAGCATTGCTGAAATGATGCACTTGTAAATATGTTTTTTTAATAATTTTCTCTTTCCCAGGAAAAGGAAATCAGGACAGAGAGAATGTTCTGAAACAAAAGGAAGAGGATGGAGTCCTGGCAAAAGAACAATGGACAAGTATTGGCTTAAATGTATCACCAAAATAAATTTGCAAACACAATAATCAGTATATATTTAAAGGTCAACTTCTCAGCTTCCTTGCAGAAACTGATTATCAGAAGAGTTACTTAAATAGTTTTCTTTTACTCACTAAATCTGTCTCAGAAATGAAGCATACAGATTACACCTAATGAGTTTAACCTTCTGCATTTTGATATTGAAGATTGTCTTTAAAGATTTTTGAAGATTATCATGTAACATTATTGTATATTAATACTGAGTTGTTTTGAACATTTACTGCTCATTGACAACTGCAATCCTTTTATGACAAAGAAGAAGACTAGCTAATAGCCTATAACACTTTTATCTTGTGTCAAGTGTGGGGTTTACAGTGGAAACATCTCATTAAATATATTTAGACTGCAGATTATTTGCTGTCTCAGTCCACAAAAGCAGGCTTCTCAAAGAGAAAGAGGTTTTCAGGTAGGATACACAGTACCCGGTGGCACATTTTTTGGCCACTTATGAGTTTTAATTAAGTTGTCTGTAGCTAGGCTTTTGACTCCTTTTGGTAACAAACCGAAACATGGAGTCTGGATGATCATGCAGTAGTAACAAATACTGAGAAATCAGTATTTGTACTGAGCCATCCCCTTCATTTCATTTATTATAGAAAAACCCCACTTGTGTTTCTCTTCTGGCCTCTTTCAATCTTCAAGCTAGATTCAGCCCTACTCGCTGCATGGAAGTCGATACTCTGAATGTAGATCTCCTCCTCCCATGCTGCCTTTTCCCAAGCATGTTCTTTTTCCTGGCCACTTTCTACAGCAGTCATGACACCATGAAACCCTCTCAGAGGTGTCCCATAAAGGGTTTTGAGCTGCCATAGGCTGTGTGTCATAGACAAAGTCAGGGCAAACTGGATACTTTCAGATTATCCTGTCCCAGACTCTTTATTCTAAACCTCTCATGCTTAACCATACAACATGATGTGAACAGTGAGTGACAATGAATATAAGTCTCTGAAGTGTCTGTCTAAGCCTTGCAGTGAAAAGTGCTGTGCACAGTATTGCATGAGAGAAAGAATCTAAGCCACAGAAACCAGGAGAACTGAATTTTAATTTATATGTAAAAACAAAGATTGCAGGGAAAAAAAAAAAAAAAAAAA